>QLIY01001154.1:955-50563 GCA_003260075.1 Phallusia mammillata | reverse complement strand
ATTATCGTTTGTTTCAACGTCCATTATATCGTTACCTTTTTTTCTGCTTACTGCCTAAATTTGAAGTTTATTCCAAAAGATATTCTAAAATTTTTGATGGTGAACTTTAATGTAGACCAGATTGCTGTACATAAACATCGCCTACAAGTATGTTTTCTATTTACCTTGAACAAATACGTATATCTGCGTCCGTCTGATCCGATAAACTGCAACTTTTTCGGTTTAGTCTTGGTCGGAAGAATCGTCACCGCGCTACTGCAACCCTCGATCGTGATTGGATGAGACGAGTCGGTCACGCCTTAAAAGAGAAACAATCAGCGATAAGTATCAATTAGAAACAAAAATTCGCGTTGTTATTTAAAAAAAAACTACTTTTTTGTTTAGCCCAAAACATGTGTTGGTTGTTGTAGGCTGTAAAGGTTACAAAAAAGTCAAAATATCAGAAATGCAATTTTACACTAATTTAATCTGCATCATAATCCCCCCCCCCCCTGGACCTGACCTAATGTCAAACAGCCCTAAAACGGCTCGTTCAGGGCCAACCGTATATTGTGTTTATTGTCTTGGTCTTTTCTGAGGCTTTAATGTATAGGTCTGTCAATCAAACTTTCGGGCCTAAACATGCTTCTCAAAAACGATTCGGGTTCGGACCGGGTTTCGGCCCGTTTATAACTCTGATACAGAAATTTTAATACTCAAGTCATTTCCGGTCTTGGTCTGTTGTTACACGACAAGATCTACTTTCGACTTTACAAGGACATTGAATCTGATTGATTTTGAACGATTTATTTTTTAACAAATTGTCGCAAATTTGGCCACCAGAGTGGGATATAAGTCCCCCTCTCTCGAAACTCTATTTTTAGGTGGTTTTGCAAATTGTGCCAATTTTAAGTCGAATGTTACGTACGTACACAATCTGATCCGAAGTAATAGCGTAAACAAATTTAGATATCCCGCTTGTAGTACAAAAACGTTGCCTTAGAACAGCGGTTCCCAACCTGTGGGTCGCGGCCCCGACTAAACTCATGGACCATCTCAATGTTAAGAACAAAATACAGTCAATTTTAATATGTAGCCTACTAATTTTATCCCTGGGGTCACCGCAACTTGGCAAATGTTATCAAGGGGTCACAGCACCAGAAAGGTTGGAAACCGCTGCCTTAGAAATATGTTTTCTATTTACCTTGAACAGATACGTATATCCCCCCCCCCCTTGTTTCCTTTCCTTGCAGACAAAATCGGGAATTTCCCTCGACTCAACGTACTCCTTTAAATAACCCAAGTTGTCACACAACTAGTTTTGGAATTCATGCCTACTTAAACAATCCAAGTAGGAATTCCTTTTTGACCCAACGCTCCTTTACAAAGGCTAGGAAACCCTAAGTCGTTGTTACCCAGTTTTAATTCTGTCCCCGTGCATACCCCCCCCCCCGCGGTTCTGAAGAAGCGTGTGAACCTGTGTGAAAATAAAACACGAAAATGTAAAACAACATTAAATCTATTTTGAAAGGAATATCCAAACACTTGTCGTTCAAATAGAACACAAAATTTTTGACACGTTTTTATTTTGAATGACATTCCCCCCCCCCACATAAAAATTCAAAATTTCTCACCAGGAATGGGCATTGAAGTGGATCGAAGTGTCATAAGGTTGGGACTAATTTCACCGAGATTGAGAATATGTGAGCCCCCCCCCCCCGCACTACTGCATCCCTCGATCGTGATTGGATGAGAAGAGTCGGTCACGCCTTGAAAGAGAACCAATCAGCGATAAGTATCAATTACAAACGAAACTGTACGTTGTTATCAGGAAAAAAATACTTTTTTGTTTAGCCCAAAATCATGTTTCGATTGTTGTAGGCTGTAAAGTTTACCAAATGTTAAAAACACATTTTTTGCACCAACTTAATCTGCGTAGTAAATTTTTTCACAATTAAATAATTTTTTTACCAGGAATCGGCATTGAAGTGGATCTAAGTGTCATAAGGTTGGGACTGATTTCACCGAGATTGAGAATATGTGACGAACGTTTCGATGCGCGGTTCTGAAGAAGCGTGTGAACCTGTGTGAAAATAAAACACGAAATTGTAAAACAACATTAAATTTATTTTGAAAGTAATATTCAAACACTTGTCATTCAAATAGAACACAAAAATTTTTGACACATTTATATTTTTAATGACATTTGCAGAAAACGTTTTTATATACCAACCTTTTTTACATTAAATTAAAAAAGCATACATTTTTTTCAATAAATGTTCCAAAACGCATGTTAAATTTACCCATATGGGATTAATTTGCCACAGATATAAATCTCTGCGCAAAGTGAACCCCTAACCAGTGCACAAAAAACCCCCCCCCCGATCATCGGTTGGACATTCTCAGCAAACCACCTTTCATGTGCGGTTTCAGGTTTAGCACTCGTAATACACTGGACACGACGCATTGCGTAAACCACAGGACGCATTATAGCTTGTTGCTGTTCACGCAAGATCATCTGTTTCTCAGATCTGACGAAAAAAACATCGGTTAGTTGGTGTTTCGCATAATTTTTGAAAGTCGCTGTTTACAAGAACAGTGTTCCCCCCCCCCGTTTCATCCACACACCTTTTTTACATTCAAAAAAAGCATACAATTTTTTCAATAAATGTTCCAAAACGCATGTTAAATTTACTCATTGGGGGTTAATTTACCCAAGGTATAACGCCATGCGCTTAGTAGTCCCTAATCAATACACCGACCTGTTTAAACCCTCCCCCCCCCCCATAAATTTTTTTTCTCACTAAAATGTACCGAAACGCACGTCAAAAGGGACTTTAATTTGCCCCAGGTATAAACCCCATGCGCTAAGTAGTCCCTAATCAACTCTACGTTTAGTTGACCCCTAATTCTAATCAATACACCGACCTGTTTAAACCCAGCCCAGCACGATTGGGGATTATGTGGGTTTGGTGGATTCTGTAATCGCTCTAGCGACTGTTCGATCATCGGTTGGACATTCTCAGCAAACCACCTTTCATGTGCGGTTTCGGGTTTAGCACTTGTAATACACTGGACACGACGCATTGCGTAAACCACAGGACGCATTATGGCTTGTTGCTGTTCGCGCAAGATCATCTGTTTTTCCGATCTGACGAAAAAACAGCGGTTAGTTGGTGATTCGCATAGTTTGTGAAATTTGCTGCTAACAATAACAGTGTTTTAAAAAATATTACTAGGTTTTTACTGAACGGTTGGATTTGATACGTTTAAATACTTAGATAATGACTTTAAACAGTGACCATCAACAATCGAAACAAATGCACTTTTAGTGTATTAAACCATTCACGTATAAACAACACGTACTTGGTCAATGTTGTGTTGGAATTCACCCGTTTTGCCTCGTCCTGCAATTGATGAAGCCGTCTAGTAAAAAAATATTGCTCAGTTATACTTAGAAACAATCAAACCACTACTACCACTGATAAACTATACGCTACACCCACAAACACCCCCCCCCCGAACAGTGTTTCGAAAAATATTATCAAGTTTTTTTACTGATAAACTAGGGCTAAAAGATTATAACAAACAAAAAACACAACGGTTGGATATAAACGTTTAAACACTTAGATAACGACTTTAGACAGAGACAACTAACAATAAAAACAAGTGCATTTTAGTGCATTAAACCAAGGGTTCTTAACCAGGGGTACGTGTTACTCTTGGGGGTACGAATCATCAAGACAAGGGGATACGACATGCAGGGTGAAATTATACGCTATTTAGGCATATTTGAAGAATGCGTAACAAGTTACTTTGTTATGTCTAAAACGGGTTAGTTTTGTACTACTTACAATACCGTTTTAATGCATGCATTCATCACCCAAGTTATAAATACACTGAGTTTAATTGTTACAATTTCATTTACCTCCATCGGCCATTTTAGACCGGGGTTACGAGAAAATTTTATGAAAGCTCAAAGGGTACGAGCGCTAAAAAGGTTTAGAAACACTGCATTAAACCATTTATATGTTTAACAAATACTTACTTGGTCAATGTTGTGTTGGAATTCACCCGTTTTGCCTCGTCCTGAAGTTGATGAAGTCGTCTGATAAAATTAGTTGGTCAGTTATACTTGGTTTGTTTAAATGAACAAAAAATCCTCTATTAACTGAGATCAGCTCTAAAGCGTCCATGTTGACCAGTAGTTCTCAAACTGATCGTCGCGACGCCCTGGTGCGTCGTTTCAATTTTCCAGGGACGTCGCAGAATAGTTCTGTTTATTGACTATTTTTTGATGTATCAATAAACACAACTTAAATCATAAGTTTCCTCATTAACTTATATTTGCTGGTGCGTCCAGAAAACTTTTCCAGAGGCGTCGCAACAATAAAAGTTTGAGAACTACTGATGTAGACCATGCGATCACGACACACTTATGTATACACCACAGTACACTAGGCCTATTTAAGACGTTCAGTTGGTCACTAAGCAATCCCAAATATGGCAAGGCACAGCTGAAAAAAATCTGCATTAGTTTGGTATTCTACTAACTGTTGCGATTTTTCACATAAACTGAGGATGTCTGTTTTATACGACTAAATATATAATTCCGTGTGATAGGAATTATTTATGCATTATATCTGTGTTTTTTAACAAAACATCAAACCAGAAAATTTGGTAAACTTCATTTTGACATAAAAAAATAAGTAAAAACAATAGGCGTCTGCCTTTATGGTCGTAAACAATTCGTTAAGATCAGTTTCGAGTGATCCCAACCTCAGTATATCATGTTGGTGTTGGTTCAAAGTTCCCAACCACAATTCGTCCCACAACAAAGTGATTCTTCTCAATTCAACGACTAGAAGTTGAACGTCTCGCACTGTGGCTTCGTTCTGTTGACTGAGAGCTTGAAGGACTCGTTTGTAGCAACAATTCATACCAGTTTCTGTGGGGAATTAATCGATTAAAATCTACTAACACAGATCGGTAATGTTTACAAACGAAAATACATGTTTATTTGCATAAGTCGTCATATCAATTAGGAACTGTATTTCTGACCTAAAGGACTGGTTCTCTAAAAAACGAATGATTTTGGGCTAAAAAACGGGCCCCCCCCCCCCCTCGTATGCTGCATATGTCAGCTTCGTAGTAGGGGATCGCCAGATTGTTACCTTTGTTATCATTTCGTAACCAAAACGAACTTATGAAGTTTAGTGAAGGAGACCCATAATGAAACACAACCAAAAAAAGTTGTCAACAAACAAAAAATATAACCACCAAATAATTTATGTTTGCAATAATTGTTGATTTCTATCTGTCTGGAAACTTAGTTTTGCAGCAAACCAGATAAACCGAAAATTGACAGTTATCTCTTTGACAAAAAAAGCGAAAACAACACGTGTGTTTCCTCTATGGTCGCAAAACAATTCGTAAAGATCAGTTAAGTGATCCCTACCTCAGTATATCATGCTGGTGTTGGTTCAACGTTCCCAACCATAATTCGTCCCACAACAAAGTGATTCTTCTCAATTCAACAACGAGAAGTTGAACGTCTCGCACTGTAGCTTCGTTCTGTTGACTGAGAGCTTGTAGGACTCGTTTGTAGCAACAATTCATACCAGTTTCTGTGGGAAATTAATCAATTAAAATCTATCAACGCAGATCGGTAATGTTTACAAACGAAAATACATGTTTATTTGCATAAGTCGTCATATCAATTAGGAATTGTATTTCTGACCTAAAGGATTGGTTCTCTAACAAACGAATGATTTTGGGCTAAAAAACGGGTTTAACTACTTATTAATTCTATTTAAATAACTGACTTTTTGATTCTATTTGAATAAGAAACAATATATATTATTTCTATTTGAATAACAAGTCTACCTTCACCAGCGGCTTCCTCTTCTTGAATTCTCATCTTTTCCAGCTCCGCGCTCGCATCTTCGTCTTCCTCCGTGTCCTGCTCATCCAACGCGGTCCGGAGGATGTTGTGAGCGCGAGGGTCGGATCTTGTGGTTGCCACGACAACCGGATAGATGATTAGATGGGGGGATTGGACCGCTACTCGGCACAGGAGTTCGGCGATGCTCAGTTGCACGTAAGGCTCAGGATGGTTGAGACGTGAGAAAAGTTGCGGGATTATTCCTGTGGTGAAATGTTTGAGGTTATGTTGGGGAAAAAAATCCAACGATCTAACAGCGCTGAATTACTTTTGAATGGATATTCTAGCTTATTGCCTCAAAACAGTTGAGCCTTTGGATTTTACTACGCAGTAGTACGAGTTGGGCGTGAGTTTAGTAATTGTAAAAGAATTTCTAGTTTGTAAAAGCTAGCTTGGTACTTAATTCTGCACGATACCCCATGTAAGGAAATTATCTCGAAATAGGCATCTAATATCAGATTATACCGATATTTTAATTTTAAGCCCCCCCCCCTGTATTCCAAGTTACGTGGGGGGAAATGCAACGGTCTAACAGTGCATAATTATTTGAGTAGATATTTTGGTCTACTCTCTAAAGCAGTTGAACCTCTGGAGTTTGCAATGCAGTGTTGACTTTGACGTGAGTTTGTAATTTTGATAGAATTCCCAGTTTGTAAAAGCTTGCTTGGTACTTTTCTGCACGATACCCCATATATCTCGAAACAGGCATTTAATATCAGATTATACCGATATTTTATTTTAAACCCTCACCTTAAGTCCCCAAGTCCCTAAGTCTATAAAACCATAACTTTATTATTGAAACGTTTCGGCAAATGCTCATGCCATCATCAATGAAATGAGGCTACATCAGTTACACCCGTTTATATCAGAATGTCCAGATCGCCGAATATAAAGAGAATATATTTCCTCACCTCTCCAAGGTGACGTAGGTGCAGTAGCGATTCCGTTTTTCAAAGTACTTTGCACCCCCCCCCCCCCCCCCCCCCCCCCCCCCCCCCCCCCCCCCCCCCCCCCCCCCCCCCCCCCCCCCCCATAACTTTATTATTGAAACGTTTCGGCAAATGCTCATGCCATCATCAGTGATATGAGGCTACATCAGTTACACTCGTTTATATCAGAATGTCCAGATCGCCGAATAAAAAGAGATTAGATTTCCTCACCTCTCCACGGTGACGTAGGTGCAGTAGCGATTCCATTCTTCAATGTACTTTGTAATTCCAATGCGTGTTTGACCAAGAGACGAAGTAAGCGGAGAGTGGCTGTCACGTTGCCGTCGTCGTATTTCTGCGATGCCTGGAAAGTTGGCAACAATATTAACAGGTCCCCCCCCCCTTTCTGCGATGCCTGGAAAGTTGGCAACAATATTAACAGTTGAAGTAAAAAGTCTGATCGAGTCGCATTTAAAGAGGGTTAATAATTGCGTTTTATTTGTAGCCAACTATGGCGAAAATACATGTAGGAAATAGCAGTTAAAAATGGCAAGGACCTAAGTTATATAAGCTATATTCTAAGATTTGGAATAATTGAAACGAAAGCACAAACTAGTTTAAGGTATCACTAAAACTGGTCATTTTAAAATTTCTAGTCTCGTCGCATTTGGAGCGTGATGACATGCGAGCTTCGTGCAGCAAACCGTGGCAAAAAATGCGAAACTCTGTGGGAATAAAAGCCCAGGTAGCGATTTAACAACAATGCTTATCAAATTCAATGCTGCAACGAGAAACAATTCTGGAAGAGCCGCGAAACACGTTTCCCCCCCCCCAAACTCTGTGGGAATAAAAGCCCAGGTAGCGATTTAACAACAATGCTTGTCAAATTCAATGCTGCAACGAGAAACAATTCTGAAAGAGCCGCGAAACACGGTCATTTCTTGGGGAACCTGCAAGTTATGCGCGTGTAGTTATGACAATATCAGAACCTAACCTCATTCATATCATTCCGGTTTATCACAACGCACATGATAGCATGTTCCGTGCAATAAATGACTTGACAATTAGCTGCAGCAAAATGTATCAACAGTTTACAAAGCAACCACGATTTCAATAGCGGTAATTAAAACGTCGACAATAACATGCTGCATTTCTTGATCAAACCTTTTTTAATTTCACGTCAAGTTTTTTCTTAAGTTTATTTTCAACAGCTCCGATCTCATACTGACCTGATCTCCGGAGTTAAGACTCAGAAACTTGAAGTAAGCATGAGCCGCCAGTCTGTATTGAGCGAAGAGTCGCATACAGACATGTTGCCAGACTGCTAACAGACTGTGACTGATTTGAGGCGGGGCACAAGACAGCCATGATCCACATCTTGAGTTCAGTTGTTCCAAAACAGCCTCACTTATAACCAAATAATTTTGCTGGTCGCTCTGGTTCATCGAGATGTCGTCCAACGTGTCACCTTCGATCTAAAGACACAAATAATTGGGAATTATAAGTCCCCCTTCAAGTAACCTTGTAGAACCTGTGCCCCTCTTAAAAACTGTAAATAACAATCTCGTTCTGGAATTCGGCACTAATTCCGACTTTAAACAGGTGGAAAAGAGTAAACAAGAATCTGTAATCGTGATAAACCTCAATATAGACAAATAGTATATGACATAGTCGATTAAATTAGGGAATAAAGTAAAAAAAGAAAACGGCTTTTAGTGGGTGTTTCTGGTGAATCTACACCCGTGGCCGCCCGAAACACAGCTCGTGACCTCCCTGGGGGGCATGGGCCCTGGTTGAGAACCACTGTTCTACAAACTGTTTGTGAGTGATTTTTTTGTGGTGCGGATGGGTTTCTTTCGTGGGTTCGAATCCCACTGCAGGTCAGTTATAAACTGTGTTATTTAGACGAGCTTGGAAACCGACCTGGTTTGGTTTAAGGCCTCTTACAAATCTGATATACAGTGATTTAGTTAATTGCAAAGAGCTTTTATTAAAAAAATTAATTTAAAACGGCTTTACATCTATAGCTGGTGGAATGACTAATGTGTTTAAGCTTTATGTGTTAAGCCACAATGTTGTTTTATAACATAACAACATACGACAATTTCACCTGCATGGATGCTGTGCTACAATGTGCTTTTCTCAACACCCCATATACTTCCTCCAGTTGCTCCTCACCGACACCTAGTGGCAGGAGTATCGACTTCACTTGATTCTTTTCGTCCTCTGTTAATTCCACGGAACCGGCCGTGCTAAAAAAAAACAAATTTAAAGGTTTAAATTTTGGCTTTTAAAACCACTGTACACTTGTGTGTCATAAACTACAAGCGAATGTACCGGAAAAACTTATTATAGAAATACAGTAAACCCCGGTTAATCCAGACCCGTTTGGACCAAAAACAAAAGTCTGGGGTAGACGAAGATCCGGATTAACCGATGTCGAAGTCTTACCATGATTTGCACTTCGAGTTTTATCCGAATTCCGTATTAACCGAATCCAGTTAAACCGGGGTTTACTCTTAAAGCTATTCTGGACACGTTCTGTTGGGGTTTGATGACAAAATGCGGATGGGCATTGTCAAATTTAAATTTGCACCAGCTAATTTAAATAGTGGTTGTTTCACTAAGTTTGATGCATGAAGTGGCACTACATGACCTTGCACTCAGTCTGTTCAGTTATAGTTGAGTTGGTGTTCACTCTGAATGTGTTTATATGTCAACCATTGTACGTGTGTTTTACAGTTAAGTTTGTAAAGCAACTACTTTCGATTCTATTTGAATGAGGTGATAATATAAGTTTACATGAATGACAATGCTATAACCTCGTTGCAATCCTATTTGTTTGTAGCAAAAGTAGCCTCTCCATTGCATTAAATTTGCAAATAAGTTATTTAAATGATTTTTGTGCTAGCCTCACCTTGCACCATCGATGATTTTTCGTCCCCACTTATAACACCATCCTGCCAAAGCAAACCAAGATTTTGCCAGATCTGGTGCTTGGAGTGTGGAGAGATTCAACAAACTGCCAAGCACGATTTCCTGGTTGACTGGAAAAAATAAAAATAATTTCATTTACTCAGGTGTCACCTGAGAAGATACCCATAAAAATTTTAAATCAGCTAAAAAAATTGTAAAAACATTACAAATTCGGGTCAAAAGTGGGTCAATATAGAAAGAAGGCAGTAGCTGCCAAGACTGAGGCAACAAGTGATAGTAAACGGCTTTACCATCCCTTTGCCATCAAAAGGATTATGCAATTAATCACATTCGTAAAACTTTGGAATAACAACACCATGATACAGATCAGAAACCGCCTTTACATATCGGGCAGTGGGGAATATGTTGGTCTTACCAGGGCTTTTCACCCTGATGTACATATAACCCACAGCTCACGACTGCCAGGTATAATCATCGGCCACCATAGAGCCTCAGATGCACTTTGAGCTCGTCATGTGACTTTCAGGCCGTGGACTGTGGGTCGGACAAACAACACTTACAGGCACAACAACAATTAAGTTAAAGTTTTATGCTAAGTATTTCGATGTCTTCTTGTACTTGTTGATTGATGGTCATCTCCTAACATCCCTAATAATAATAATCAAACACACACACACATACAATCATTCTAAGGTTTACAAAACAAGACCAACGCCCCCATTTCATCATTTCTTAACATCATGGTGTCTTTTAATTGAGAACACTAAAAAGTTAAACCAGGAAAAAATATTGAACTTTTTTGGGCCTTTATGAGTAAAATATATGAATAGCCCGGGGTATTTTTTTCAGCACACAATGTATGATACATATCCATCATGTGCGTAGATTTAAACCAGTTCAAATAATTTTTCATAATCTAAGAAAATTAGTAAAAGTTGAATAGGAAAACAAAATGTGAATCAATATAAATGCTCTCCTTGGAAACAAGGGAGTTTCAACTAAACAAAATTACTTTTAGCTGTTAACAACATTTTTAACAATTTTCTGGCTATATTGACATCGCCTTTCCTTGTTTTCACACTTAATTAGGTTAGAATGTGTGAGAGTCTGTTTTAAAAAACCATTGTTACCTTGCGCAACAAGTTGTGGGTTTGCTGCAAATGACAACGAACCGTGTCGTTCCAAGTTGACGAGGAACTTCAATTGTTTCACAAGTTTTTCTTCAGGTGAGCTAGAACTCCCATTCAAGCTAAACAAGCAGTAGGGATTAATTTATTGTAAACTTATTTCAATTTAACATTCCTTATATTTAGAAGAAAAAAAATGTTTTTTAAGTTTCGCTTGTTTTTGAAAAACTTTAGTTTTACTAAAAAAAATGTAAAACACTATTTAATTTCTGTTAAAAGATTTAGGATACAGGATATTATATATATCAATTTTAGTAGGTGTGTTTTTATGTTAATAACATCCTAATTTAGTTCACAAAGTATTTGCCCAAGTTGTTTGACCACAATAATCCCTGCCCAACTTCTTTAAAAATTGTTTAATGTTCCTACTTCGTAATTTCCATAAGCAGTGGTCCAGTGTTTTTCCAATCAGCTTGCAGATATTTGGTGAGTGTTAGAAGACTTCTTGAACATTGAAGTCCACATGTTTTTGCCCCTGTTGATAAAATTGTGGGAGTCTCTACTTTAAAACGTTTTTAAATGAAGTAAATGCTATCACTTTTCAAACTATCTCTACACAAAAAACACAACATGTAGTTTAAAATCAGTTTTCAAAAATCTTATGTTTTTTATTTATTGTTACACCAATCCCTTTATGTAATTGCATCGAATTCAAAGTTCTGACTTTTAGCAAATTAAGTAATATACTCTTGGACTTACCACTTTCAAGATAGTTGCTTGCTGTTTCTGCGAGAAGTGTCATACTATCCGTGACACGATTGGTCGAATGCAGCAACTTTGCTGACTCGTACTTGACATTCATTACACTCGACAGTGACTCAGCATTTTCTGGTAGATTTCTACAACACGTCAGCAGGTCCTTCATGTCCTTTGAGCTGTTTTAGAAAAAAAACGAGATTAGTTGAGGACATTTTACCAAGAAAACATATTTACGATGACAATATTTTTCTTTGTAACACAATTTAGGTCAAAAAACATAAAAATGTTAATTTGTTACCTCGTATCTTCTTGAACAGTAAGACTTGTGATTTCCTTCATCAGTAGTCTCTGTGCAGCCTTTACATTGTTATGTTTTCTATGACTCTTTGCAATGTTCACTCTCAAAGCTGACACCAGTTTCAACCTCTGTAAAATATTTACAACAAACCTTGAAACCTTTGTAATAAGGTTACAAGCCAAAATTTTGTGTTAATTTCTGTGGTGAATGAAACAGAACCTGAGGAGGCCAAAAATATTGTTTATCAAATCAGTCTTTATGTGACTGTGGTTATAAACAGGTGTAACTGATGTGACCCCTCGTATCACGATGCTGACATGAGCATTTGCTGAAACATTTCTAAACTTTAGACAATAAAGCATGTCGTTTTTTACGTGTATTTGGATATGTTTCCCTCATTTTTTCCTCTGATCAACAGATCCATGTTAGTGTAGCTTTCACTTTAAAATAAAGCTTGAATGAAACTGAAAAATAGTGTTTACCTTGGTGTCAGTTTGTTCACTGTTCAACTGCATGTGTGACAGCAATCTTGAACCACATGACCCAGCCATCCAATCAGAACACAGCAACTTTCCAGAAAAAGGAAATTGCAAAAAATCCTGAAACATTAAAAATGTTTTTGTGAGGTCATTTCCCTGAACTTTTTGTTAAATTGTTGGGGAACCAAACAACACAAACACCGACAACATTTTTGGCCAGTGGTTTGAAAGATGGGGGTTTATTGAAGGATCTTATGGGAAAGGGGGGGGCCTGGAAATGCTATGAATTAAAAAAAAACTAAGTATTCTGAGGTGACATGTCAAACACAAACCCTTCATCTAGCAGCGTAAATAATTTAATTTCCACCAAGGTAACATCCATTTCAATTTTTTAATTAATGTACCTAAGATAAATACATTCATACTGGGATCAGCCCTGAAGCGTCTAGCATACTATGAGTTAGAAACTAAAAGTGGTTTGTTACAACAAAGATTGTAACTAGCCAAAAAAAAAATCTGTTTATAGATTTAACCTCCTACCTGTTTTTTGTCTGTAGCTTTCTTAATTGCACAACCGACAGCATACATGGAGAAGAAGTGCTCATCCACTTTAGGTGGCCAATAAGAGGATGAGAGCTTGACACAATCCAATGAGGATTTGCTCATCGATTGAAGCGAACTTTTTACAGGGCTACAACAAAAATATGATTTTAAAACATATTCAACATTCATGGTGAAGTAGGCAGTCAGTAGGCAGTCAAGCAAAAGCTCAAATTACCTAGCTTAAGGGTATTTTCATTTTTTATAGCTATTATATAGCAAACTACTGATCTAGTTCCGTCAGTAAAAAAATCCAACCTCTCAGATGTTACAAGATTTCTTCGTTCATTGATCGACTGAATTTCATAAACTCTGTAGAGGTCAGACCAGTCCCAGAACAAGGGGGCTGTCACAACCCCATTTCTAGGGGACCCAGGGGATTTCCCTGCTGTTCTCAGGTACGCCTGGCAACTTTCGGTTGCAGGGTCAATGTCAAGGTCATCAAATTTGCCAAGAGCCCTGAAGTAAAAAAGAGTTTTTAAATGTAGAAGAAAAATTACTCAATCAAACTCAAAAACGAAAGCACTTTGACAGTTTGTTTGAATTGAGAAATCAAGCAGTTTAACAGCATATTAACAACATGAAGGTCATTTTAAGGTTACTATCATTTTCAAATATAGCAGCTTATAAATGAATTTAAGTTAAGTTAATGTGAGGCCCGATTTTGTAAAATACCAGAAGGCCTGCATTGTTACATCAGACACCCAAAAAAGGAAAGCATATAAACCCCCCCCCCGGATGAGAGCTTGACACAATCCAATGAGGATTTGCTCATCGATTGAAGTGAACTTTTTACAGGACTACAAAAAAACATGATTTTAAAACATGTTTAATATTCATGGTTAAGTAGGCAGTCAAGCAAAAGCTCAAATTACCTAAGTTAACGTTCATTTTTATTTTTTATAGCTATTATATAGCAAACTACTGATTTAGTTCAGTTATTAAAAAAATTCCAACCTCTCAGATGTGGCAAGATTTCTTCGCTCGTTGATCGACTGAATTTCATAAACTCTGTAGAGGTCAGACCAGTCCCAGAACAAGGGGGCTGTCACGACCCCATTTCTAGGGGACCCTGGGGATTTCCCTGCTGTTCTCAGGTAAGCCTGACAACTTTCGGTTGCAGGGTCAATATCAAGGTCATCAAATTTGCCAAGAGCCCTGAAGTAAAAAAGAGTTTCTAAATGTAGAAGAAAAATTACTCAAATCAAACTAAAAAACACCCCCCCCCCATCACCAGAACACACAAACAAACAAATTGGAAAATGTTCTTTAATTTTGGACAGATTCATTTTTACTGTAATACGATGTTAAACAATATTTACAACAATACTTACTTAACATAATCAAGGTTAACGTAGGAGTTAGACGGGTCATCCGATGTGGAATTTTTCAGCCATTTCTCCAATTCATCAACATCAGATAGTTCAGTGTAACATTTTATTAACTGAACAAAAACAATCTTGTTAAGTTGCAAGGCAGCCACTGCAACTCACCCCCCCCCCCCATCACCAGAACACACAAACAAACAAATTGGAAAATGTTCTTTAATTTTAGACAGATTCATTTTTACTGCAATACGATGTTAAACAATATTTACAACAACACTTACTTAACATAATCAAGGTTAACACCCCCCCCCCCCCCCCCCCCCCCCCCCCCCCCCCCCCCCCCCCCCCCCCCCCCCCCCCCCCCCCCCCCCCCCCCCCCCCCCCCCCTCATCAACATCAGATAGTTCAGTGTAACATTTTATTAACTGAACAAAATAATCTTGTTAAGTTGCAAGGCAGCCACTACAACTCACTATGGACTATTGAAGTTATTTTTATTTGGAAAAGTTTTTATGCAAGAGACTTTTGAGGCTTCAGTTTCTGATTTACAATGCGATAAAATTGAATATGCAACTAACTAGAATTATCTGCATCTAAAATTGGTAATTACAGAACCTTTTTTTAAAAAAACAACAACAGCAATCTTGGATTGTATTAAGCATTTACGGAAAGAAGACAAAAAATTTGTTTGTGTTTCAACACTTTTTGAACTTGTGTTGAAAACATTAAAAAGTGTTGCCAAGTGGTAACAAAATACAACAGTTTATTCTCTTTACCTGTTTTGAAATAAGTGTCTTTGCCGGGTTGAAAGATTTCTTTGATGGATTTTCAGTTTGTGAATTGTCTCCGTTTGAATTATCCACTGGTTTCTTATAAGTTAGAATTTGTTTGTATTCCTTCGCTGCATCTTCATAACTAAACAAATCATTGCAAGCTACTTTAAATAGAATGTTTAGAGTAAAAAACAAACAGATTATTTGGACAAAACATTCCATCGTAGGCCCCCCCCCCGTTTGTATTCCTTCGCTGCATCTTCATAACTAAACAAATCATTGCAAGTTACTTTAAATAGAATGTTTAGAGTAAAAAACAAACAGATTGTTTGGACAAAACATTCCATCGTAGACCCCCCCCCCTAAGTTAACACAAAGCTAGTTTTTTACGACGTAAAATATATACACACCACTACAACTGAGTTATCATGGTTTAGAGGCAAATAGATAGAGAATAGGTAAAACTGTTTGGAAACCACTGATGTCTTTGTCATGACAACACCCCCCCCCCCCCCCCCCAACACAAATAACCGTGACAACAACTTACTTTCGACTGGCGTTGAGTTTAGCTGCTTTCATCCATGCCCACTGTTGCTTGGTGCCTCCGACCTCTCGACACCATCGATACAAACCCTCGATGCTGTGGACCGATCCGATTTCTATTAATGCCTCAACCGTCATCACAATCGCTGATTCAAACTCAATTCCCTGAAAATGTTACAAAATACAAAATGAAAAAGATTTAATTTACTTCCTGTTTACCCAAAACTGAATAGCAGTCCTATATCACTACAAAAACATAACTATTAACAGATATATAACCAAAACAATTCTTGGGACCAAAAAAGTTCATGTTGTTTTTGCCACAAAAGGCATTGTGACATCACCAGAATAACTGACACATCAGGTATATACATCATTGAGTTTTTCAAGATAAGACCAACAAACAGTATTTTCACAATCTTACAAAGTCAAATGAAACAACATTCAATTGTTGTGGATTTGAAGACCAAATGTTTCAAAAAGATTCTAAAACTGCAGTTTACTCAGTGGTTTATGCCCAGTTATGGCATCGAACAGATTAGGTGATGCATAGTTTTGAGCCTGTTACTCCCAACAAACTGGAGTGCCTTTGGATGGCTGCACTAGCCACTATGGGCAATGTCTTGTCACCAGATGCACTGATGAGACCTTATAGGTCCGCAGATTCTAAAACTATTTCAGTGATAAAATTAAAAACTTATCACTGTACCAAGTATAAAATATTTTTTTATGATTTTTAATTTTATATTTGCTTCATCAATACACAAAGCCTTTTTGTCGCCAAATAAAATTCATAAGAAGTTAACAACACAAGTTTTAAGGTTCAAATTTACCGATGTGTTTTTCTTCTGCCTCATATCATGTAGTACAGTCTGTCCGTGGTGAACAGTCAGTGTTGGAAGTCTACATGTGAGGGAAATCTTCATAATAGCAAGATGCAATCGATTCAACCACTGTTCACATGTTTGTCGGTTGGTGGAAAAGAATGTCCTAACCGCCTGAAAACATAGTTTCTAGTCTTAAGCGTATTTCGATACTGGATTGTCTCTTTCTGAGGTAGGCCTTTGATGTTAATGAAAAAAATAAAATTGAGTTATTTTTAGGTCTGTTTTTAACTGACAAATAATTGTACAGAGTGTACAAGGTCACACACATATAGCTTTTGTAAATAATGCATCAAATCAGACTTAGAAAGGATTTGGATCAAACTATATGTTTTGGCTAAAATTCACTTAAAGCCCACTTGGCCTGCCTTGGCTAGACACAACAATTATCTAGCAGAATATGATGGTTGATTGACTTTGGTTGATCACTACATTTTACTGCCACAGAATTGTCATCAACCATTAACACTCACAGTTTAAACAAAGTTTCCAAACACATATTACAGCTCAAGTTTATAGAGCTTTACTAGCAAATGTAATTTTATTCCGACTTTTTAATGTCTCATACAGGTCGTCTTCATCAGGGTAAATAACACTGAATGCACTTAGAAAATACTTGCCAGAAGAGTTCTATAAGCTTGATATTATGCCTGGCACCAGTAGTTTACACATATTACAACCCTTTGTACCTTATTTGGTGGTGGAATCGCAACTGCACATCCTTCGTAAGCGTTGTAAAGAACTTTGCCTAAATTGTCCAGAAACTGCATGATGAGGTGCGGTCGCTGGAGCGAAGCAAACGACGCTTCGAGGTTGGACGATCGCGGTGACAACTCTTTACCTTTTCCTGATTTGCTGAGAACAGTTGGAACGGAACCAGATGCTAGTTTCTGTTCATATTCCCTCACAGCTCCTAAAAAGAGCAAGAAAGGGACTGGGTTAGTATTGAAACTGTGATTTTATTAAGATTTTTGAGACAGCAAGATTTTTAATCTAATTTAATTTTTTTAATCATGAACACAACTGCCAAGGTACTGGTTTACATAGAATACATCATGCATACGTTTCAACAATCCCTGTTGTCATCATCAGTGCAGGTTGTTGAAACGTCTGCATGATGTATTCTATATGCAGTTCTTTGGCAGTAATGTTCATGATTAAATTACTTTTCAAGGCCGTGTTTAGTGTTCTTACAATTTTTAGTTGTAGAGTTTAGATGAATTAAGAATATCAAAGAAGGGTTTTAAGACAAATAACAACAAGAGATGAACATTCTCATAAAAATTGTGTCAATGGTTTAATTTTTTACAAGTAAGTAGACAAATTAGTGCAAAAAGAACCTGAAAATGACAACAATATCAAGTTAAATCACAGCATGTTAGGCCCACTGAAGGCATTGTACGGAATCAGCCAGTCACCAAACTTTACCATATGGCTGGAAATCTAGCTGTGATCACTGGACTGCATGAATGCTTCAGAGCTGGCCCAATTTTTACAAAGAATGTTTTTTAACTTCAAAACATAATTACAAAACATGTCTTGAGAACATTTATGCTTAAAGATTACAAAGAAGCAAACTACCTTCAATTTTCGTGAAAGTATCTTGAGGTCTGCCCAGAGGTGTTCTCAGTTTGTTGGCCACTGTGTAGTCTGCCGACCTCCATAGCGCCCACCAGAGGACAAATGATTGATCGTGCACAGCCAGCGGAGGGAGCAATGGCTCAGGGAGCTTACTGGCAGCGAGGATTTGCCTGTAATCTTGTCGTTGGCAGCTCCAGTAAAGTTTTTCCAGCAGATTGCTATCCAAGACATTTCTGTTCATCGAAGTAAGGTTGTTATTATAATAACCAGCTTAGAATAAGAGCACTGGACAAACTTAACAAAAACTGGCAGAGAACTTGTGTAGATGTAGAAAAAACATTCATTTGATTGTAAAAATTGCTAAGTGCAAGCTCTCAGATGGGTTGGGTTTTGACTCAGCTAAATTGATTCAAAAGTCCTCAGTTTCAAAAGGTAGAATAAATGTAACAGAATTTCAGCTCTTCTTGTCTTTTGCAAAAATTAAATTTTCCAACATTAACTATCAGCGCAATTATAACATAAACTACAATACTATCTTACATGCTTATTTTACAAATAACACTATCTAAGGTCCCTTCCCACACAAAAAAGAAACATATTTCACACGCTTGATTTAAAAACCAGCAGCTATGAGAACTGAATGTGACACCAGAACAAAAAAATTAAAAAATATGACTCAAAATGCAAAAATAACCACAAACCCTTGTAAAATTACAGACATTTTTGGTTACTACCTTTTCATTCAAACTTAACTCACCCCAAAGAAGTCATCTTAAGCAACCGACTCATGAGATCCTTGAAATGATGAGCATGAAAATTGCTTTCACCCAGTTTACTCATCACGACACGCTTGGCACTCCAGCACTCCCGGTGGCCGTACACAGACAGAGTTTTGTGCATGATGTGCTTACTTGGCTTGGTGGTTTTGAAAAGTCGGTTTGTGTCGTGTTTGTTGCCACCATAACTGAAAAACAAAGTTTCGTGGAGTTTTTCAGAAAGTTTAATTAAGGATGGGTCGAAAAACCTAAGTAATATTTAGGAAAACAAAATACATATAACCACAGCAGTTCTACCAAGCATAAAAAACATAGGTATTTGATAAACTTTCAAACCGATTATTTCTTTGTTTTAAGTTGTTTCAAAAGGTGATTTAAACACCCAGCATTTAGACATTAGGCATTTAGTAGAATTTTGCATTTATGCCAAATAACACTGCTTGCTAGCAATGCATTTTGATCAGAAACAGTAACATTACTTAATGTTTTAACAACCAAATTTGTGTTTCCCAAACCTTCCCACTAAAAACAAGAATTAAACTTAGTCAATGGCAACTTTTCCATAAACATACATATGCTCACCTCAGCACTTTATCAACAGGCACAAATGAAAGCAATTCAGCGAAGGCCTTTCTCACGTTGTAATCCATGTTCCAAACTTGCACAAGACACGTTTGTGTGACAAGGTCGTGCAAGGTCGCGGTGACAGGAAGAACAGATGCAGCCGGCGTAGAAGTGACTGTTAGCGCCAACTGGAGGCAACTTGCAGCCAGAATACAATCCTTCGGGTTGGTGTTCACACCTGAGCAAATAACACATAAGTTTATCTTTGTGTTTTTTTTTACTAAGACTATTTTTGCTTCAGCTCAGCTTTTGAGATTACCCCCCCCCCATCCTTCGGGTTGGTGTTCACACCTGAGCAAATAACACATAAGTTTATGTTTGTGTTTTTTTTACTAAGACTATTTTTGCTTCAGCTCAGCTTTTGAGATTCACTAAAAATGCACCACAATAAAAAAGGGCATGTTTGTTATTTTTTTTAATTTAGCAAGATTGTGGACAGAGGTTCACAACCATTATCGAAATATTCCTCCCTTAACAATTTAAAACATTTTCATTACTCCCTGATAGAATACATAGTAGATGCTAAACCATAAAAATACCATTTAAAATTGGGTCATTTAACAACTTCACATTTTATATTTTGGGAGCAAAAGTGTCTATTTACAAACCACATGTAAAAATTAAAGTAAATTTCTTCCCTCAAGTTTTAAAATTCCTCCCTGGTTGGGAACCACTGGATTAGCCTGTGAACTAGAGTGCTAAGTAACATGGGCTCAAGGAAAAAAGTGTAGCGTACTCACATCATGTGACTTCATACTGTTTTGTATTGTTTCTATGTGACAGTATTATATCAATTTATCATTCTTCACAAGTAGGCCTATTGTAAACTATTTACTGTGACCCTTCCCATAAGGACATAAGGAGTTGGATATTACATAATTTATTACAGGCAGTGCAATACAGATTTTATCATGTCAACCTACCAACTGTTGCGAGTGAATGCATGAGAGGAGCAAATGAAGGGACAGTGAGCAGAGATACATCTTTACTTGTCTTCAATCTTTCCATTATTTCCTTGGTCCAGTGCATCAGTAAAGTTCTGTTAAATGTTAAAAAAAGAAATTCATGATAACACTATATTATGTGATTTTGTAGGATTGCCTTGTCACATAAACGGTTCACAGACCATCCTGGCCATTTGCAGGTGTAATGTATTTTACATTGAAGGGTGCAGAAATTAATTGTCATGAATGCTTGACTCCCAAGTGTTTTTTTTTACTTTTAGGGACTTATTCCAGTAACAAAATGCTCATACAAATGTATTTACAGTTGTTAACGTGACAAAAAAATTTTCAACAAAAGTTAGAAAGTGCCCCCCCCCCTTGTTATTTTTTTTAATTTAGCAAGATTGTGGACCCACTAAAACTTTCAGCCTTTTGATTTGGGGCCTCAGTTTAAAACAGAGGTTCACAACCTTTATCGACAAATTCCTCCCTTTACAATATAAAGCATCCCCCCCCCCAAAGATCATTTAAAATTGGGTCTTTTATCAACTTTACAGGTTATATTCACAGAACTGAAGTGTCTATTTACAAATCACATGTAAAAATTAAAGTAAATTTCTTCCCTCAAGTTTTAAAATTTCCCCGGTTGGGAACCACTGGATTAGCCTGTGAACTAGAGTGCTAAGTAACATGGGTTTAAGCAAAAAAGTGTATCGTACTCACATAATGTGACTTCATACAGTTTTGTATTGTTTCTATGTTGCAGTATTATATCAACTTATCATTCTTTTGTGTAAATCACAATTAGCCATATCGTAAATTATTTACCGCGACCCTTTACAAAAGCTTATAAAGAGTTAAATATTGTGTAATTCAGTAAGCACTGCAATACAGATTTCATCAATGTCAACCTACCAACTGTTGCGAGAGAATGCATGAGAGGAGCAAACGAAGGCACAGTGAGCAGAGTTACATCTTTACTTGTCTTCAATCTTTCCATTATTTCCTTGGTCCAGTGCATCAGTAAAGTTCTGTCAAATATTAAAAAAATAAATTCATGTGAACATAAAATAAATCATGTGGCCTTGTAGTATTGCCAAGCCAAATAAAATAGTCTATGAGACCAGTTTTGTTTGTATTGGTAATAGGGATGGCCCGATAGTACTGTATCGGCGCCGATACCCGATGCTTCGAGCAGTATCGGTACTCGTCCGATACTTTAGNACAATTTCAGTGGCATTGATTCTCGTACTCGAAATATTTTGTCTCAGTTTTCGATACCAACAGGCGAGTACCGAAGCCCGATTTACACCATAAGAATACGGGCAACTTTTGGTCAATATTTGGTTCGGACAGCACAAAATCAGGAAAAAGTTCTGCCAGGTTACGCATCTTTTTTTCGCTATCACGTGGTGATTACATTTTTCGGCATGTGTGTGTGCACGCCTGTACCCCGACCATTGCAGATAAATTAGCCAATGATATACAACTAAGTACAACACTACACCTAAGTACTTGGTAATCGTACTTGGTATATACATCTGGTACTCGGTACTCGGCTACTCGCTTCAAAACCTGGTATCGTCCCATGGTTCAAAATATTGGTATCGGGCCAACCCTAATTGGTAATTTGCAAATGAGTTTACTATGCTTTACAATGTGGATGCAGTGATCACTTGCCTTAAATGCTAGGACTGTTAACATGACATAAATTTTTTCACAAAAGTTATAAATTGCATTTGATTAGAATCTTATTGTTTACTGAGAACATGATGGCTATCCTTGGATTGTCTCTTAAGTTTTTGCAATAATTATCATATTTTGATGATAATATATATAATAAAACAAAATATTATATGATACAGACAGACTATCAAAAAAGCAAAAACACAAGCAGTAAAATTGTTTCACACCTTGCATCAGATGAGGTCGTCTTCTGAACAAGAAGTTTACTTAATAATTCCAGAATACTCGGATAATGGTGATGTGTTGCCGTAGTGACGTTGTCCATGAAGCCGCCACCCCCTCCCCGTTAGCGCCNACAGAATTGAAAAAAATAAAGTCTTTTTTATCAAAAGTTCCGAACCTTGTTTCTCTCTTTTTACCCCACTGCGAATATTGACGATAACAGAAATTTTTAGATGCAGAACATTTGCTCTAAAGTTTTTCAACCCTAATTTTAACCAGCAACTTTCCTTGTCATGATTAACCCCTAAAGCAGTAACTCCCAAGTTTTTACTTTTGGGTTTATTACCATGTTAACTTATAACTCATGACCAAAATATCAATATGAATACATTACATTTTGTTGCAGTAAAAATAGGAAAAAAGTGGTGCAAAAATGAAAGGACTTCATTAGTGGTTTGCAAAACATTTCACATTCAGATTTTAATACATTCAAAATCCTGTTGAATTTACAATGTAAGTCATATGTTAAGGTACAACAAATTCATCAGCTCTACTTAATAACCTTAATATTTTAAAAGCAAAGCATATAGGGTGCTTAAAATGTTGCACACTTTACCTTTGGCAATGTGAATAGAGTGTGTGCAGAATAGAATACTGCCCCCCCCCCCTTGTGTTTTATAGAGATTGTATGACATATATCAATTGCTGGAAAATCCGATAGCTAACTACTTTGACTTGTACAGAATTGAAAAGAACAAAACTTTTAGAAATAAAGTCTTTTTTATCAAAATTTTTTTCTCTTATTTTACCCCACTGCAAATATTGACGATAACAGAAATTTTTGCATGCTGAAAATTTGCTCGTTTTTTTTTTTGTTTTTTTAAGTTTTTCACCCCTAAATTTAACCAGCAAATTTTTCCTTGTTATTATTAAGCCCTAAAGCAGTAACTCCCAAGTTTTTACTTTTGGGTTTATTACCATGTTAACTTATAACTCATGACCAAAATATCAAGATGAATACATTACATTTTGTTGCAGTAAAAATAGGAAAAAAGTGGTGCAAAAATGAAAGGACTTCATTAGTGGTTTGCAAAACATTTCACATTCAGATTTTAATACATTCAAAATTATGTTGAATTTACAATGCAAGTTATATTACAAGGTACAAGCAATTCATCAACTCTACATAATAACCTTCATATTTTAAAAGCAAAGCAATAAGGTTGTTAAAATGTCGCACACTTTACCTTTGACAATGTGAATACAGAGTGTGCAGAATAGAATACTGAAGTTCAGGGAAAAGAGCCGATAGATGGGTGTGAACTGCTTGTAGTCCGCTGTGCAGAAGATTGAAGATGCTTGGGGAAAGGGCATACATCTAAAAGCAAAAAAAAGTTTTTCAAATGTGTAATAGAGTATTGATTTAAAAAAAATTGTTGTAACTTTAATTGACAAGAAATATCATTATTTTATTGAATTTTGCTACATCTGAAATGAAGTTTAATTGAAACAGAATTCTATTTAAATAAGGTACTCTAATTTAAACAAAGAATGTTTTAGCATACCATGTTAAATGTGACTGTCAAAGGGAAACATACATTGTATATCATAACATTATCAACACAATATGATAAAGCCAAAATACATATATGACTAAAAAATGACATGACCATTGCATAAACTTAAGTTATCAACATAAGGTTTATTCAAGTATTCACCCCCCCCCCAGCCGAAAGATATATAAATATATTATAAAGGTATCAACACAGTATGATAAGCAAAAAAACATATACATGTATGGCTAAAAAATGACATGACCATTGCATAAACTTAAGTTATTAACATAAGGTTTATTCTAGCATTCGTTTGGCAAACAGCAAATTCTATTATTAAGTCAAAGTAATAAATTGATGTTAAATAAATGTGGTTTACCCCAATGAGAGAATTTTTTGCATCAGCTATTTCGTGAAGAGCCACAACGTCAAATATCGCTGTTTTTAAGAGTTTTTCATCATTCGATCCATCGATGAGGTCAACTTCAAACAGATTGTCAGCAGGTTTGTCTAAATTGGTGAAAAATCACAAATTAAATTTTAGAAAAATATATCACTCATGTTTGCCATGCCACAAAATTTTGTATATTTTTATGATAAATTTATCTTTTTTAATAAATGTACAAAGCACTTGAAAAAAAATGTTTTTTTAAATGTAAAGTTATCATAGAAGTTAACTGCAATATTTATTCTGTGCTAAGATGGACATAGACCAAAATATATTTCCTAAAAAATCCAGATTTTAAACAGAAATATTTTAACTGTAAGGTAAAGAATTTTGTTTAGTTTTGTTTAGAATTTAGTTTGTTTAGTTTTTGGTTTTAATCAAACACTGAACAGCAATAGGTATAACATGAAATAAAACTTGTTTGCTAGTTTCACTGAACTTTTCACTAAAGGCTAAACTTTTTACGAAGTTACAACTAACCAAGAACAGGTGGAGTAGAAGTTAAAACTGTACAATGTAGTTTTCTTGTTTTGTGTCCATATAAGGCATGCTTAAAGCTTTTGCGAAGACAACAACCAGGTAACACCCAGAAATAAAAGTTGTTTGCTAACTTCACCTTGGTCAGCATCTGGAGATTGTGAGTCAGATTCAAACGGATTGTCAGGAATAAAGTTGAGCTTCAGATTTTCATCGTCAGAAGATTGTCGAGCGTGAACGGCAAGAAGCTTGTTGATCGCATGTTGCAGTTCGCCAGCCACATGTCTATGAATGCAGAAGTATAACATCAATATTTTTAAATTTCTTATAGTGTGCAGTAGGGATGGGCTAAGCGGAGTCAGTACCCAAGTACTCGGCACCGAGCAACGCTGCTTTTGATGCTCGCTGTTCAATCAGTTTGTATTTGTATGCCATTGATGTCCAAACCAAACAACAATACAACACTTTTTGCTTAGAATGAAAAATGTCACTTACATTTAACAAAATAGATGAGGGACTTATACTGCTTTTTGTCAATAAAAGTATGTAAAAATCCAAAGAGACTTACAAACATATTTTTCCAAGTAACTACTACACTCAAACTATTCAATTTTAACAATATTTTCTTTACTCTAGGACAGTGGTTCCCAACCTTTTTGTAGTCACGGACCCCTTTTATAAATTTTATCGGTCCGCGGACCCCCAACGTAATTTAGTCTTTTTTCGTTTCCTGCATTATACGTTATTATACTTTTTTGTGGGGGGCAGAATTTTAATCAACCTTCACAATCCTTTAATCTCAATAAAGCTCTGTACTGTAGTAGTCAATCCACTAAAGGAGATATATTTTCTGGTGTACAATACTTAAAACAAAGCGCAAAGAATTCTATTGTTAATGTGTGTTGTGATGTCACAATGGAGGTAACAATCACAAGTTTTCTGAATCATAGGGTTTGATAAACAGTTTGCACTTATATACAGGATTGTAAAAACGGTTTGGGAACTTACAAATACTGTACTGTTGTTAATGCTACTGCAAATATTTGTCTCCACGGACCCCCTGAAACCATCTCACGGACCCCTTGGGGTCCGCGAACCCCAGGTTGGGAACCACTGCTCTAGGAGCTGACATGACAGTGAACAAATTTTGTGACCTTCACTTTAACATAAAGCATGGATAAAATAAACATGTGGAGACCTATAGGTAAACTGTTTTTTATACTTTGGCTAAATATCTATCACATGTGTAAATTTATGCTTTTTTTAATCAAACAAACCTGCCTAAGACAGAGAAAATAGAGCCCAAAAACATAACAACCATGTAAACCTGTATGCTGTCTGCAGAAGTGGGACGCTCTTCACAACCAGACAAGCTTGGTAGAGAGCAAGAAGTTCGCTGCATAGTTTAGGATTTCTTGCGTGTTTCAGCGAGAGAAGTCGACAGCTCGGTCCGAGTAATCCTTGAATAAACCACGGAGGAAGAGCTGATCCAACTTCTTGAACCATCTTAATAAAAAGAATTAAAGTTAAAAAAACTAAATAACATTTGCAACAACAGAGGTTAAAACTTGTACTAATAGCGTATGGCTTATTAATCTCTTTGTTTTCTGTTTTCTTATTTGTAGATTTAAGGTAAAGTGATTAAAGTTTATGCCATATTTTTACAAGCACATAAAATCTATACTTAGGTCAGGATTGAAATACCAAAAACATGAAAAACATTGGTCGAGGAAATTTACTTTTGATTTCAAATAAGTGATTTACTTTTTATTGTTTGTCAAAAACTTTTGTGAACCCCAGTAAAAGGTAAAGGGTTCAGACCAGTTCACTGAGCCAAACCTAAGAGAATTAAATGTCTACTCCAGTTTAAGCAGGAATTTTTGTGTCTTCGGACAGTTAGCGCCTACAAGTACAAGTGATTAAGTTTAATGGTGAAAATAACGGGCCAAAAAGACGTAAAAAGCTGCATGCTTTATTGTTCAAAAGTGTCGGCCTATTTGGGCCGTTATTTTCACCATTAAACTTATGAACAGATCCGTAAATAGTGTTACAAGTGATTGTTTGTGGAAATACAATGTTAAAATGGTTTCCACTCTGAATACACTTTATGAAATGAGCTAATACTCTATCACATACATGGGGTTTTGGAGAAGTAGTTTCTCGTACACAAACTTTGTTAAAAGCTCACATGTAACTAAAAACACTATCAAGTTTCGAAAGTTCCAACTTACCACAGTAATAAAATCCAGGACAAGTAATAGTCTAGGTTCACTCCTTGATTTCTCCACAGCGTGTACAGCGTATGTAAGCAAAGATTCGGACAACATTTCCTCTTTTCGCCACTGGACAGCGCCAAGGAGCAGACGAGCACATTCATCAGCGGCACAAGTTACAGCGATCGAGCCGTCGCCAGCAAGTTGAGCACATATTATGATTCGCTGAAGGGTCTGCACCAAAAATATTTAAGAGTTTGTAAAAATTTAAAATTTTAAAGCTTCGGTTGCTGTTTATGTGGTTTTCAAACTATTCTTGTTCAAACCTCCTTATTTTTTCAACGCTTTGGTAACAAATAAGATCTGTGAGGTTTAGCATTGTTCTTAAAAGCTCTTGTCATCAAGTCAGTCCAATAACATTAGATAGGGGCTGCATTTTTTGGGTTATTTTATGAATAGTCAAACAAAATTACTTCAATTTCACGCTAAACTAACTTTCACACTATTCAGTATTCAAAATTAAAAAACTGACCTACCTCAAGTATAAATCCCTTATCATAAAGTTAGTTCAGTATCATTAAATAAACATTGCATTTTTGGGGGGATTTAAAGATCAAAGCAAAAAGTTGTTTTATCAAGAAAGTCAGACCAAACTCCTTTAATTTCAAGCTAAACTAATTTTTGCACTGTTCAATATTTTAAAAAAATATTATCGCAAAAAATTTGATCTACCTCAAGTATAAAGCTTTCTGTAATTGGAGGTCCATTATTTGCATGAAACACAGGCCCGATACTTCGAACCACAGTTGAGAATGCTCGCATCAGCGCTGCCATCTTCGGCAGACAAGAATCGATTGAAGATTTTCCGTCGTCAGATAAATCACCATTCTGTAGTTTGTGAAAGTCCTAAAAACATTCACAAAATACTAAAAAGCCTAAAGTGTAAATTTTGAAATATATTTTTCCCATACATTATTCGCCATACTTGCAACAGATAAATGTACATTTTTTTCTAAAATTTATCAAGTCCAATAATAAGAGCTATCAGATCTATGATAAATAGTTTAAAAACAAAACCTTATAGCTAATATATACATATCCCCCCCCCCATTCGCCATACTTGCAACAGATAAATGTACATTTTTTTCTAAAATTTAAGTAAGTCCAATAATAAGAGCTATCAGATCTATAGTAAATAGTTTAAAAACAAAACCTTATAGCTAATATATACATAAAAATGCAACTTAAAATACAGTGTACCAACCATGTTTACATTGTGAACATCAACAGGTAAATATATGAAAGTGATTTTAATCATATTTGTTGATCATACAAACCTCAGCATATGCTTCCATGTCTTCAAGAAACTGGCTTAAAAGAGTGAGAGAAAATTGTAGATCAGTGAGCCAATGAGCGTGAAGATTAACCAGTGATTCTGAAAATACAAAAAAATTTAACCATAAAATTACAGGGATGTGAGTTAAGCATATCAGACTGAACACATACACTCCAATAATTGTCATGCAAAATGTAACAATCAGCTATATATAAAGGTAACGCATGTTTGAATGGTGCACATTCTCATATTGTTTGCTATAAAATGGTGTTTTTAAGTTAAACATTTTGTTTGTATGCCCTTGTGGTACTCAAATATATGTAATGTTTGAAGGGTTTCAATTGGAAGCAACAATGCCTCTAGTTAGGTTCATTCTTTTACATTGCATAGTAAAATACAGAAAACCTAGGTTCAACCAGTTTAGACCAAAAAAATTGTCCGGTTTAGGCGAAGATTCAGATTAACCGATGTCCGTTAGTCAAGTTAAAGCATTTCCACACTACCAATCATTTGTACCTTGAGTTTTGAATTAGGCGAAGATTTGGATTAACCAAACCCGGTTTAGGTTTACTATACTACTTGTAATATTAGTGATGGGACGAGTACCCGGTACTCGGTATCGAAATTTTTTGTCTCAGTTTTTGATACCAACGTGCGAGTACAGAAAGCCAATTTACACCATAAGAATACGGGCAACTTTATGCCAATATATGCTTCGGACAGCACAAAATTGGAAAAAGTCCCCCCCCCCCCCCCCCCCCCCCCCCCCCCCCCCCCCCCCCCCCCCCCCCCCCCCCCCCCCCCCCCCCCCCCCCCCCCCCCCCCCTCAGTTTTTGATACCAACGTGCGAGTACAGAAAGCCAATTTACACCATAAGAATACGGGCAACTTTATGTCAATATTTGTTTCGGACAGCACAAAATTGGAAAAAGTCCCACTAGTTTAGTATATCTTTTTCGCTATCACGTGGAGATTACATTTTTCGGCATGTGTCTGTGCACGCCTGTACCCCGACCATGGCAGATAAATCAGCCAGTGATATACAACAACTAAGTACAACACTACACTTAAGTACTCGGTAATCGTACTCGGTATCGAAGATATATATATACATGTGGTACTTGTACTCGGTATCGATACTCGCTTCAAAACCTGGTATCGTCCCATCACTAGGTAATATAGTTTCATTTAAGCTGAGCAGTTGCACCATTACAGAGGAGAGTTACCAACTTTTTACAGAAATATCCTCCAAATTATGCACATCAGTTAATTGAAAACATCTTAGTTTTGAAACTTACTTGATACAAACAATGTCAAATCAATTTTTTGTGTGTGGTCAATGTGCCAGCCAACCAAGATGTCAACAGTGTCTCGAAAATGTCGAGAAAAAGCCTGAAGACAAAAAAGTGATAAAATTTAAACCATTGTGAAACTAAAAAAGCGACCTTTTATATTATTCTATTTTATGTTATATTTCCTGATTTACTATACTCACCATTTAACCAACTAATATGATTGTTAAGCAAAAACCCCACACATGTGTTTGTGCTAATTGGTTACGGTATAAAAATGGTGCGATTATTTTTAAACTCTGAAGAACAATTAGTAGAAAGGCCGAAATTCAAACCCTTATTTTCCTTAATGATTAATTTATCAAATAATAGGAACATAGGTTGCTGCTAAAAAGATCCTTGTTAAAAACATATCAGTTTGAAGTTTTTTTACTGTTTTTACATTTACTTGGACATTTTTTTCACAAATGTTGGACTTGCACAATAGAATTAACAGAACTGTTTTGTGGTCAATAAAATTAACAAGTAATATTTACCGCTGGATAATTCTGAGCAATAAGAACGAGTGGATTAATGCAGATGTGGAGTTGATCGGGGGAATCAATGTTACCGAGGGCTGCCTGGAGTTCGTCCATCAACATCACTGTACATAAATGCAACTTAAAACTTGTAATTAACCAACAAAACAACTGAACAAAAACTGACTTTTCCTGTGCAAAAAAACACAAAAGTACTTAAACTAATAGCAATCTTCAGGCTCAAATTTATTTTCAAAATACTTTAGATTCAATAAATCCGCTGTTGAAATATGTGGCCAGTGTTTTTTTTAAGGTGTTTTTAAATTTCTCCAGCGGTTTCCCAAAATTTGGCTTAAAGCAAATATGGCTATTTTTTGGTATTTAAATGAAACACTTGCGGTCTCTTAAAACTACTTAGCGGTCACCCAAACCAAACCTTAAAAAAAACCTGTATGTGGCAAAGATTGCAAAAAATAAAATATTATTCATCACAAATGATTATTTTTTTCAAATTGGCAGAAAAAGACTACTAACTGACAAATAAAAATCAAACCCACATATAGAGCAGAGCAAATGACTTTAACCCTAAACCTACAATTACAATTCTTTTTCTGAAATATCCTGCAATCTTACTTATGACATTTGCAAACTTTCTTTCCTCCAAATCAAGTTGTAGCAATTTGTGAAGACTTTCAAGCAGATAATTGCGGACGTTGTCATTTGCGATGTTTTGAAACTGTCTCAACATCCACTGGGATTAAAAAAACAACACAAACATAATAGATTTGAATAAAAACAACTCACTAAAATAGTGTCAGGCAAAATATTCTAGCCATAAGCCCTTTTACCTTTGAATACTGTAAAAAAATACAGAGCAAGACTTAAAAATTATTTATTTTTATAATTTAAAACATATGCAATGTGATACAAAGGCATGCAAAAGCATGGTGCTACATTTTAATTTAAAGAGTTATTTGGTTTGAGCCGGAAACTTTGCTAATACAAAATGAAGTACAAAAATGTTGCAACTCTTATTTAAAAACATCTGATCTGGAGTATTATGTTACATGGTTTAAGACCCAAAAAGGTTCTGTTACTATGATTTTCCTGAAAATTACCTGTTGCAATACAATTAAAACACAACAACACAACTACTTCCATAGTTACCTGGAAAAATGCATAAGCATCCTGGGCCATGTGGTGTCCGATTAGCCCGATGACATTTGCCACATCTTTCTGTAAAGTCACTCCACTTCTCTCAAAGAAAACATCGATGAGAGAATTCAAGACTTGCTCCAGACATCGGGACAATACCTGATGAAAAAGTTTGTTGTTAAACAAGACAACTGTGTTGGTTACATTTTTTAATATAGTGGCTATTCTTGGCTAATTCAACCAAGCTTTTGAGTAAATTGGCTATCCTTGTCTAATTCACCCAAACCTTTTAAGTAAAGTGGCTATCCTTGGCTAGTTTGTCCCGTTATTCTTTAAGACCATATCTTTTTCAGAATCAAAAGAGTGATGTACAAATGTTTTCTGCAATGCCTTCTTCTGTCCATACTTTGGACAAGCATCACATTTTTTTTATAATTTTTTGGGGGAAGAGATGCAGATAAAACCAACCTGCTTATTGTCAGGTTTGATGACAAACTCCTGTAGTTGCGATGCAGCTTGCAGTCGTCGATCTTTCTCGTCCTCACGTCGACAAACTCGCTGTATGAGAACCCATAGGTTGGCATCGTCGCTGTGGCTGGAACTGTGGAAGTTGCGATCTAAAGCAGAGAATAAACTCATCAATCCTCATAATTATGGAGCACTATAGACCAGGGGTGGGCAACCTGCGGCCCGCATGCGACCCTTCATTAAAGCTTGTGCGGCCCGCAGAGACGCTTGGATTTCAAAAGTACTGTCAAACGAGTCCAATTATTACATATTTTTGAGCAGATTAAAGCGATTGATGCTAGTTTTCTGCGATCTGGCCAAAATGTGGCTAGAATCAAATATGAATTTTACTTGTAGTTAAGCATATTTGGTAAGCAACAAAGCAAAATCACTTTGTGTGATGCACAGGTGCGGCCCTCGATCCAATTTTGACATTTATAATTGGCCCTACAGTAACAAAGGTTGGCCTCCCCTGCTATAGATGGATCTGTTCATAAGTTAGGGAAACTAATGGCCCAAAATAGACATGAAAAGTGACATGCTTTATTGTTAAAATGTTTTGGCAAATGCTTATGTCATCATCAGTGATGTAAGGGGCCACATCAGGCCGTGATTTTCTTCGTTAAACCCCATAATTGTGGTTCTATGAAATGACAATTATTTAGCAATAAACAAAAAAGCTAAAAGTTTATCTTTGAACAGAAATTACCTCGGTAATGCCGCATGTCAGCTCCATTCTTTAGGATCAACATTGAGTTTTTTCTTCATGTCACTATTGTACAAAATTCACTAAATATTTAACAAAAAGCAAAAAATTCCTGCAATGCAAAACCCCATTTATTAAATAATATTTGTTAAATTATTGCTGGTATATGCAATAAATTATTTGACAATAGCTCTTATGCAACAAGAAAAACAGTGTCAAATAGCACAAGTAAACGCTTACACCGCTGCCGCGCCGAACACCCCCAACAAACACCCCAAGTCCCCAACACCAACTCCAAATAATTCCTCTTTCTAACTTTTCCATTGCGTTACGTAACGCTTGAGCGATTTCGTCTGTTCTCTGGCGCTGAGGTGAAAGGTCACTGGTTTGCTACGCAGCAAAGCGCGATGCAAAATAACGTCAATTTTCGTAGCCACACTGTTGGTTTCTTTAAATATTTCAATTAAAAACAAAATGTGAATATTCCATTAAGTTACAAGGGCAGGCTTTACCAAGAATTACAAAAAACGCTAGTGTTTGCTTTTGAGACCAAAATCATAATTTTAGGACTAAAATTGTTTCGAATGATCGGAAAGTCAGCTCACGACAATGCCAAGTTGAGCAGAAGTGCGACTGCGAGGTAAAATTGTATTTTTCTGTAAAACAACACAACGAACGTAGAAGATAGTTGCGGATAAAGTTAAACCATAAGTAGCAAGAAGTTGACAAGACAGTAAAATGTCGCAAAACAGTTTTGTGCAGACAACCAAGACATGGGAACTAACACCGTATGAACTCCAAAGGACACCACAGGTTATTTTCAAAAACTTTATTCATTTGAACTAAAAATTAAACATTGTCCAAACTATTTCTGAAACCAACTTTTGACTAAATGCAATTTAAATCAAACGAAAATGATTTTTTGACGTATAAATTGTACACAACAAAGTTTTGTAAGAAAAAAAAAGCTTTTCATGATTTTCTCATATTCAGACTTCTTGTGAAAGAATATTCGAGTCAAATTATATTTACATTGTTACTTTATCCAATTATCATTGTTAAAAGGTTTCATAAAACTGCAAGGACACCCAAAAAATATGGATTGAGTGAAATGTCCCATTATTTCAATTATGCTTGAAGAATGAATTATTTATTTACATAACTTATTACCAGGGTAAAAGATATAATTCAATTAATTATAAACATTTTTGGCGACATTTAACAATTTTGCATTTGTTTTTAGGAGGTGATAACGGACAACACTGAGATTGCAGTCTCACCACGAAGCTTACACAGTGAGCTCATGTGTCCAATTTGTCTTGATATGCTTCGGAACACAATGACTACCAAGGAGTGCTTGCATAGATTTTGCTCCGAATGTATTACAACTGCATTACGCAGCGGGTATTTAAACATTTTCAATATTCACCAGTTTAATTGCTTGTTTTTGCTGCATTTGTTAGCCTTCTTAAGCCACTTGAATTAACTATTAACATGCCAAACTATTAAGAAATATTTTTGCACTGCTTAATTTTATGTGTTGGAAGTAACTTCACTTACATGTTAGTGTTTTATCCAAAACTTAGTAGACTATTGTAGGGCTTCTCAAAGTCTCTTGCTCTGTGACCCCATTTTAGAACATAGATTTCTATGCAACCCCTTGACGGGTATAGCCTATACACGTGAATGATGTTTAAACAATAAATTGACGCACGAATACCATTTAGTGTGACAATGACATAATGACACATGATGTTTCATGACCCCAAAACTATATATTTCGCGACCTCAATTTGTTTGAGAAGCCCTGGTCTATTGCACAATTCATTGAACAGTGTTAATGTATTACAATGTTTTTGCTTCAGAAATAAAGAGTGCCCAACATGCAGAAAAAAACTTGTTTCCCGAAGATCCTTAAGACCGGATCCCAATTTTGATGCTTTAATTGCTAAAATTTATCCGTCTCGTGACGAGTACGAAGCACACCAGGAAAAAGTTTTGCAGAATATCACCAAACATCATAATCAAGCAGCTCTGACAGCAAGTGTAGAGGAAGGCCTTAGATCACAAGCCATAAGCAGGTAGGTCAATAATGTACTAAATGCTATGTCAGGCTTGTACAATGCTAAAAGTTCATCACCTTTTTCTTTCATAAATTGTAATGATAAAAAACTAACATGTTTTTTGTTTCATGCACCGATGATGCATCTTTTATTTGTCTCTAAAGTTGTTAACTATACCCCCCCCCCCCCTGTAATGATAAAAAACTAACATGTTTTTTGTTTCATGCACCGATGATGATCTTTTATTTGTCTCTAAAGCCGGTGAAGAATTTACCAAAAGTTTTCAAAAAATACCCTAATTAAGAACTAAAATGAATTCTGGTAAAATAACTGAAAACATTAGAAATCAAAACTTCCCAATTGCAGATGATTTCTGTTAGTTTTGTTGTGTGCTATTTTGCAAAGCTTATTATGTGATGTGAGGAACCAACACATTGTTATCGATTAACAAACTCTTTATAATTAAGTGTAGTATTCTGCAAGGCTTTCCAAACTTATTTGACATGAGGTGTAATGTTTTCCTGTTTACAGGCAACAAAAGATGAAGAAATCTGAAATGGCAACACCGAAACCTGTGAAAGTAGAAGCAACTAAAACGGAGATCCCAAATGAGGGAAAAGAAAATATCAAGCTACCCAGTAAGTTAGTCAGTCCGAATAAAGTTGATCAAATCTCTTTGCTTCTCTTGTTTCCCCCCCCCCAAGCAACTAAAACGGAGATCCCAAATGAGGGAAAAGAAAATATCAAGCAACCCAGTAAGTTAGTCAGTCCAAATAAAGTTGGCCAAATCTCTTTGCTTCTCTTGTTTATTAAAACCTACTTAATAGTAAACCCTCACTCAACCCAGTTCTGATAATATTTGGTTTGTCATTTATGCAAAAAAAATAAAAACAATGTTTTTGAGACAAAAGTCCTAATGAGACGGGAGGAAGATATTAGACAACAAAATGAACATCATTTGTCAACTCCAGTAAACCAATTTGCTCAGGGCCAGTCTAGCCATGAATATTACCCCCCCCCCCCGAGTACTCGGGTTCTGGTTCGTCTCGGCCCATCCCTATTAATAGTAAACCCTCACTCAAACCAGTGCCAAAAATTTTGGTTTGTCATTTATGCAAAAAACTTAAAGCAAACAATGTTTTTAAGACAAACGTCCTGATGAGACGAAAGTAAGATATTAGACAAAAAATAAATATTATTTTGTCAATTTCAGCAAACCAATAGGCTTTGGGGCAGTCTAGCCATGAATATTACTGTATTTCAAATCCTGTTTTCAGTGCTGAATTTAGTTGCTTTGTATTTAGAAAGTGAGCCTTCGTCACCAGTAGCAAAGAAACCAAAAACTGAAGCTGAACCGATGGAAGAAGATGAACCCAGTACTTCCACACCAGTGCAAGAAGGTTAGTATATACTTGAAATCTATGATGCTACTTTATAAGGTGTAGCAGATTACCACCTTCAGACTAGTGGTTCTGAACTGTTTTAATATTGGTACCCTTCGTAAAAATGCAGATAAGCTCTGTTTTCTTTCTTCAAAAAACTGAAAATAGTAACTGGGCCCCCCCCCCTCAGACTAGTGGTTCTGAACTGTTTTAATATTGGTACCCTTCGTAAAATTAAAGATATACTCTGTTTTCTCTCTTCAAAAAACTGAAAATAGTAACTGGACAAGTGATGTCACAGGAATATGATGCCACAAAACCAAAAAAGTGATTACTGAATCTCCCATGAACTCCTAAGAAGAGCATTTGGTTGTCAGCTGGTTAAATATCGGCTGACTGTTTGGAAATCACTTTTTACACGGTTGATCAAACAGTTTCTACATCAATTTATATTTTAGAAAACAACAACAAGGAAAACTCGATGTCGGTTGAACTTGAACTTCATTCACATCCTGAAGAAGTTGAAGCTGGAAATGAACATCATAAAAGGTAGAAAGTACTTGTTGGTGTTTGGACATAATAGCTGTAAAGTGAAGTTATGTAAATCAACGTAAACACTTATTGGTGGCTATTGTGTTTTGAGCATGTCAAGGGCTACATTTGTAAGTTGTAAAATTCTATAAACCTTGTGACATGTACAAGCTTAAAATTTATTCGATCTTAATAGCTTGGTCACATATAATCACCATCGGTAATCTCACTTGTTCCTAACCATTTTGAATAAGTTTATACCTTAACAATAAGAATACATACATTGTTTTTATTTTTTGCTGTTATCAAAACAGACATAAAAGTATGAAGCCAATGAATGGTAAGCTGCAAACAGTGCACACTGTTTCGACCTATATGATCTCATCAGTGTAGGTGGTTACGAGACATTGGCCATACCCCCCCCCCCTTAAAATTTATTCGATCTTAATAGCTTGGTCACATATAATCACCATCTGTAGTTTTACTTGTTCCTAACCAATTTGAGTAAGAATAAGTTTATACCTCAAGAATAAGATTACATACATTGTTTTTATTTTTTGCTGTTATCAAAACTGACATAAAAGTATTAGGTCAAATAATGATTAGTAAGCTGCGGACGGTGCACACTGTTTCGACTTATAAGCTCTCATCAGTATAGGTGGTGACACGAGATTGGCCATGCCCCCCCCCCTGAATGGTTTAATCTAAAATTTGACACCTTTCACTGGTTGATTGTTGAGATACCTGCAATATGATGTGTTCACTTCATACAACCTCTCTGGGAGTTTTTTTTTTCAAGCCACTTTGATGTCAGTGTTCTCAATCTGGGAAGATTTAAAACTTAAGGAGAGGATTTTACTTTTTATGTATGGTTTGTAAATAGACACTTTAACCCTGGGAGTATGACCTGTGAAGTTGATAAAATACCCAATTTTAAATGAACTTTGTATGGTTTACTATGTAGTCCGCCCCCCCCCCACGACTTGACCTCGAGGGACAGGAAAATACACCAACCACTGAAACTGGGGTTGATCAGAGTTTGCCAGAATATTCAATCTATGTGAAATCAACAGAAGGCTCATTTATGGCAAGTATTTTCCACAAACAAAACTTCTGTGCATACTGAATACGTGGTCAAATTCCTTCTTTTTCTGGCAATGGCACTGCTTGGGTTTTCAATTCTAATTTTTCTGGGCTATCATAAAATGAATGGTTTAATCTAAAATTTGACACCTTTCACTGGTTGATTGTTGAAATGCCTGCAATACGATGTGTTCACTTCATACAACCTCTCTGGGAGTTTTTTTTCAAGCAACTTTGATGTCAGTGTTCAGTGCAGTGATTCTCAATCTGGGAGGATTGAAAACTTAAGGAGAGGATTTTGCTTTAATTTTTACATGTGATTTGTAAATAGACACTTTAACCCCGGGAATATGACCTGTGAAGTTGATAAAAGACCCAATTTTAAATGAACTTTGTATGGTTTACTATGTAGTCCAGGGGTCAGCAACCTTTTTTCTACCGCGGACCGCTTTCAAAACTGAAATTTTATCGCGGACCGGCCTTCAAAAAACTACAAATATTTAGCAATAAAAACTCACAAAACAGTTTATCCTCCCAGAGATACATGAGCAAAACGTTTTAAAGCATCTAATCTGAAAAATTATACGGCCCGGTAACGAAACGAACTTGTCCCGGCGGTTGCCGACCACTGATGTAGTCTATTGGGGAGGAACGAAAACATTTTACATTGTTAAGTGAAGAATTCATCAATTAAGTTTAGGAACCACTGGTCTAGTGTTTTACAAAACGTTTGGTAAAAAATAGCTAACCAAATTTCTTTCTTCTAGTTATTGGATCATGGCAACACATTGGACAAAGTGCAAGAATCCCGCAGCGGAGATGACGCCACTTTGAGGCTGTATTATCGCAAACACGAGACCGTGATTTGATTTAACAACTTCAACAAGACTTTTTCCATGTTCCACATTTTAAATGTTTCCATGGTTCTCGGACAGTGAATGAAACATTCGTTCTTTTTGTGTTCTTGCACCTAGTGCAGAAAAAGACTTCATTTGAGGGGGAATTTTGTTGATAAGTTGTGTTACTCATTTGTACAAGAATATGAGATTTTGAAACAAACACCCAAAAACTTTTCCGTTTGATTTAAGAGGACACAATGCTTAATTTTTCCCTTCACTGTCACACGTACTGTACACAGTGATCCAATCCTTGTTTCGACAAATCGTGATATCTTTTATTCTTTACGAAATAAAACTGGAACAAACTTTAAGAACAGTGCACATTGAAACAAGGATTTAATTTATCAAATACAGCCAACAAGCCCAAAAGGCATTTTACCATCTTCGCTCAGCAGAGGTACTCAGTGGTGCAAATAGGACATTTTTTGGCAAATTGTATTAAGTAAAAACTTAATAATCGAGTGGTAGAGAAACCTTAGTATATGTTTAAAGTTTAAATCTGACAAACCAAAACAAGAAGTAGTCCTATAATATAAACTTGTTGCATGACACTGCAGCTGTACGTGCTGCAACAACTGGTTTCAATCCCCTTTACCCCAAAACTAAATCCTTGGTGAGATATAGCTCTTCGAAAATCACCAAATTTCCCCCAAACACGGTTCTGGCTGATCTGAGACAAAAAGTCTTGCAAGAAACTAACAAATAGATTTTGACACAATTGATAGAATTTTACATTTGCCAGAAGAGCTCTACAAACTTGATATTGCGTGGCAGCAATAGCTTATATATTGATAGATTTTGTCATCGATTTACAAGCGATACATATTGGTAACAATTTCTTGGCGTAGAACACCAGTCAGTACGATCTCAGCGTTGTGCACCGATATTCCTTCTTTCTTCAGTGGCAAGTAGATCCCTTCATCATCTGGACATGAAATTATGAACAGTTGACTGTGTGGGTTCTGTGAAGATAAAAATATATTTGTTTACTAAAAAGACAGGGTTAAAAGAATTAGGACATGATAGCATGTGAATTGAATTTATTAAATGATAAAAATGCAACATTTTGTTAGATTTACTTCAAAATGCAATAAATGACAAAAAACTTGTCGAGATAGGGTTGGAAAAAAGGCAGTAGTGGGATTCAAATCAGCAAGTTCTATCACAAAAGTCATATTTTTCAGCCAGTTCTATCACAAAAGTNGATGATTTGTTTAAGTGTGTTTCGATCAGGTACCACCTTCTGTGTGATCGCAAACAAGCAATCCTAAAAATAGAGGTATCAACACAATAATATTTTTTTAAATTTATGATTATTAATTGGTTTTGTGATTGTGAATTCTCTCGTAGAAGTTCCAGCATTTCATGGTCCAATTAAAAACGCCCCCCCCCCCACCTTCTGTGTGATCGCAAACAAGCAATCCTAAAAATAGAGGTATCACAAAAATCCCCCCCCCCCAGTAATGCTAACCGGTTCGCTGATCTCATAAAATTTCGTGAGACAGTAACACCGGTGGATAAAGGTAAATCTTTTTTGTCTTGGTTACAAGTTAAATGGTACAAACGATTTATTTCACCCAATAATGACATAATCAGTACAATGATGGAATTAATTTAAATAAAGACAAGTGGAAAATAATAGTTTAAAACTCAAGTCATTGTATTTCCTATATTGCTGAATTTTTTTTATAGTTTTCGTTTTATAGCTGTCACAACATTTGAAAAGATAGAATTAGTAAAAATCAAGCACAATCCTCACCGCTCTGGAGTGTACATGTTTGATCACAGCCAACGATGGCATTTTGCTGAGAACTTTTCCACTGGCGCATTCGATGATTTGTTTAAGTGTGTTTCGATCAGGTACCACCTTCTGTGTGATCGCAAACAAGCAATCCTAAAAATAGAGGTATCACAAAAATACACAATAATATTTTTTTAAATTTATGATTATTAATTGGTTTTGTGATTGTGAATTCTCTCTTAGAAGTTCCAGCATTTCATGGTCCAGTTAGAAGCACCCCCCCCCCTAAAACAAAAGCATAGGTTTATTCTGGAAAGCGACAACAGGCATCAGTGCTTGTGATTTGAATTCCGCTGAGTTCACCATGTAGCTCAGTAGGTAGAGCAAGTCATGGAAAGACTCCTATCGTGGGTTCGAATCCCACCGCAGACTAGATTTTTCTAGCTTGTATCTTGCCATATGGGAATGCTTGGTGACCGGATGATTCCGTACAACGCCTTCAACGGGCCTTCTGGTGACTCTAACATTGATCAACCTGATCAACATTACCTTAAACAAAGGGGCTTTTCTTGCTCTCTTACCCCCCCCCCTCGGTGCTCGACCAAACAGAACATTTGCCGTTTTGGCACATCCCTAGATGTTACTAGTGTTTTGTTAACACTGAAGATGTACCAGGTTTATCCCCCCCCCCTAAAACAAAAGCATAGGTTTATTCTGGAAAGCGACAACAGGCATCAGTATTTGTGATTAGAATTCTCCCCCCCCCCGCATATTCATGCCCTGCTAACATGCGTAACTAGTGTTCTAAAGGGTGTCAATGAACAAAAACGAATGATTTTTTAAAAGCACTCCCCCCCCCCAGTTCACCATGTAGCTCAGTAGGTAGAGCAAGTCATGGAAAGACTCCTGTCGTCGGTTTGAATCCCAATGCAGGCTAGATTTTTTAGCCTACGCCTTGCCATATGGGAATGCTTGGTGACCAGCTGATTCGGTACAACGCCTTTAATAGGCCTGGCGTACTATGACTTATATACGAGTATGGCGTGATCACTGGTCTGCATGAACAGTTCAGGGCTGATCTCAGTCATAAGTATGTTTTCTGTTCACTCTAACATGAATTTGCCAACCTGATCAACATTACCTTAAACAAAGGAGCCTTTCTTGCTCTCTTGATCGTCTCCTGCAGCGAAAAATTGAATTTCATTTCGGCATTTTTGTCAACAAGATGAAACTTTTCTTCATCTGAAAAATATTTGCACATGAAGTCAGAAAAATTAAAAAGTGAAAAGTTTGCAGAATAAGTTTCTTTCAATTTTGAAAGTTGTTGTTGGCACCTTATATTTGAGCCCTTTTATATTGGAAGTAAATTGAGATGTTTTATGAAGTTTCAGTGGAGATGTTACTAGGGATGTGCCGAGCCGAGCCAGAGCCCCCCCCCCATAAGTTTCTTTCAATTTTGAAAGTTGTTGTTGGCACCTTATATTTGACCCTATTGGTATTGGAAGTAAGTTGAGATGTTTTATGAAGTTTTAGTGAAGATGTTACTACAGTGTTTTGTTAACACTTACGATGCACAAGGATTTAATCAAAATATTTGGAGTAATTGGTAAACTCATTGAAAGGTTTCTGTATTTTTTATGATGGGTACTGGGTTCTCCACATTACGACTGGGACCCCAGGAAATCTCGATCCCAAAATATGATGACTTTCCAAAGCCCAAAATCCCAACCCAACTCCATGACAATTGTTTACATATTGTGTAGTCGACAAAAATTTCATCACTCACCCAACAACCAATTAACTTTGAAACTTTCATCGATCCACTCAGGCGTGACCACATGTGAACACGAAGAAATGCAAGACAGAAATTTCACCGTCCGAGAGACATGACTCGACACTAGGTGGGTGCAGAGAGTCAATGTTGTTTCCACTCGACCGTTCAATGCAATGATTTTCTGAATAAAAATTGTTTCAACAGAAATCTTTTTTTAAGTCATTGCAAAAATTCCTGATTTGATTTAATGACTTGGAAATGTCACAGTTTTTTACTTTGCTTCAAAGTAGATTTTATTATGAAGAAAAGATTTATTACAAAAACCAATTGACAATTTTAATGGGGATTTAAAACAGTTATTAACTAAGCAAAACCTTGTGTTTAAATGAATCAAAACCCCCCCCCCCCCCCCCCCCCCCCCCCCCCCCCCCCCCCCCCCCCCCCCCCCCCCCCCCCCCCCCCCCCCCCCCCCCCCCCCCCCCCCCCCCCCCCATTCTACATCCTGTTGATTCCTCCTAGAACTCCTAGTATGCAGTTCATAATAATTTTGGCAAGATTCTCTAAAACTTTGTGTTTGTTTTAATGAAAAAGAATCATATTATAAATGTTGATTAACAAATTTCATAACAAAACACTTTAATCATCTCCATCTAACCTTTGACAAATCCTGCACAGTAATTGGAGCAAACCCGGTAAAACAAACTCTGGGAAGAGCTTGGTAAGTTTCACTCGGCCGAGCACACTTAGCTGGAGTTGGACTTTGAGGTATCGACTCAAGTTTTCGCTTCACTTGAGATTTCGAAAGTGATTCAGGAGAAACATGAATTTTCATTTTCCAAGCCTCTGTAGAGTGAAGAAGTTTGTTGGTTTTATTGAGAGCAAAACATCAATTGCTTAGACTTTTAAATGTGTTTTGTAACAACTTTAGGCCATGTTTAAATAGGTAGTTTATGAGATTTTAGTAATTTATTGCAAAACAGCATATTTTGTGGGCCCAAGGCGCATAACTTAGAATGGTGACAAAGCTTTTAAAAAATCTTTTTCAGTTTGAAATGGGACATCTGAACCGAGTGAAGCATTGTCACAACTGTTACTTTTCTGAATACCAAAAAACTACACACCACACAAGCAAATTTGAAAGGTTTACTTAAATTTTTCCAACAATTTGTTTGTTAAAATTTTGTAATATTTCCAATTATGTCACTTCAATGATTTTTTCTGCACCCCCCCCCCAAGTTTTCGCTTCACTTGAGATTTCGAAAGTGATTCAGGAGAAACATGGATTTTCATCTTCCAAGCCTCTGTGAAAAGAAGAAGTTTGTTGGTTTTATGTAAGCAAGGCCTTGACTCCATAGATTTGGCTACTTTCGAATGTGTTCTGTGTTACGTTCAATGTTTCTGTGTTCGAATGTGTTATGTGGCTACTTTCGAACGTGTTCTGTAACAAATTTAGGTCATTTTCAAATTGGTAGTTTATGGGATTTTAGTAATTTATTGCAAAGCGGCATATTTTGTGGGCTCAAGGTGCATAACTTACAATGGTAACAAAGATTTAAACAACCTTTTTCAGTTTGAAAGACATTTGAAACGAGTAAGGCATTGCCACAACCTTTTTTTTAACACCGAAAAACTACACACACAAGCAAATTTTAAAGGTTTCCTTTAAAAAAATTTACAGCAATTTGAGAAAAATTTGGAAATATATCCAACATGTCACTCATTTTCAGCAAAAAACAAAACAGACCCAGAAATTTTTTTGTTTTGCTGAAATCCAGGATTAAACCATGAGAAGTTTCAGAATCATCGTCAAATTTCTGATACTTGGTTTGCAGCATGTCAACAGGCTCTACGCTGTGTAATGAATCTCGTAACCATCTCAATGTTACACAGGGAATTCGCCATTCCTTTGCCTTTTCCATCTTGGCACTTTTGGTCCTAAAATAATTTTAGAAACAAAATTTTATATCTGAGATTGAATTAAAAAGATATTAAAGCAGGGATCAGCAACCCCTGGCACGCATACCAAGGTGGTTTTTCATGGCATGCCAAGCGATTTGCGTGTTTATAGTTTTTTATCATGCCATTTTCTCATGACAAATCCAGCCTTACATGCACAAAACACTCCGCTTTCTCTTTATTATTGATATCTGCTGGCTTGAACCCTTATTATTTAGCAAAACATTGGCATGTAAATTCATTAACACAGGGAAAAACAAGTAAATTGGCATGCGCCGCATAAAAGATTGCTGACCTCAGTATTGAAGTAATGTTAGTCTTCAATTTAATAAAGTGAATCTCGTTTCAAATCTGGTTTTTGGATTCCGACAAAACTTAAGGTCCCAAAAGATCCAGAATATGAAGACTTAAACAAATCGACATTGGTTAATCTAAATCTTTTCCCAAAATTTTTCGGGTCCAGGTTTTCTGAGATTTATAGTTTTCAAAAATGTCTCGACAAAAATTCTTCCCACCTAGTTGTGTTATAATCACAGTGCACTAAACTTATTCGCTGCTGAGCTTAATACATTCTGTGCCCAATCAAACCCATTCACTCACCTTTTACAAACCAGAGCAGTATTGGATCTACTGAAGAAACCAGTGAATTTTGCTCCACACACAAACGCCATCATCTTCAATCTTTCCCGCTCCTTCGCATGAAAACCACTGTAACTAATCGTCTGCAAAACAAATGTTGTCAAATTTTGTAAAAAATAATACAAGCACATTACACAACATGAATAAAAAAAGTGCAATTTATTCAAGTAACTGGTTAAACAGGGAAAATTAAGATCAGATCTGAATAGTTTAAACAAAAAAAATCCTATGGAACTAAACTGTCATTTCCCCCCCCCCTTCTTGCTTTTCAAACCTATGCGAGAAATAAACTGTTGCCAAATGACGATCCTAGTCTTTAAACAAGACACACAAACTGTTGCAGTCTACAATAACATTGATATCCAAGCTTATTGGGATGAACTTCTTACATGTTTTGCAGCAGGTTTGTTATCAAGCGGAAACACTGTCGGTAGATGAATCGCCAGCCAAGGAACTTTCAACGTACGTAGTTGCAAAACGTCGTTCAACCAGTAGACTGTGACACAACGCTTGCGATCGCTGATGGCTTGCCTGAAATTGACAAATGATTCACTGTGTTATCATCGGCAAAGGACACACAAGGGAATGCTTTCCAAACAGCAGCTAAGCATAGAAACACTGTATGTTGGTTTGTAGGGAAGGGCCAAAATGTTCTGTTTGGTTGAGCACCGAGCATACAATGTTAATGCCAGGTGCTTGGCCGAGCACGCTCAGTGCATTATGATGTCACAAACATTCTTAATTCCACGCTAGTTTTGTAGCTTTCCAAGGTACTTACATCACCAGTGGCTTGTTAAGCTGTACAGACCCTAACTTTATTAATTGCTCCCAGTTAATTCACTGATGATTGCAAAACGTAAAAAAAATCATAGAACATAGAACAGAATTATGTGATTTGGTTAGTGCACTGTGGTCAGTCCTCACTTATCTAATTGTAGAATTAAGCAACTGAAGCAGATTTAGACACTGTTAGGTATGCTTTTTGTCTTCCAAACAACTGTGTGGAAGCTATTGTTTGAAACACATTGTGTGACAAAAAACTTCAATATTTATTGATTCAACTACCTGAATACTGGTGTCGTTGCAGTAACACAGATAACATGGGTACAAATAGGGAGGTAGCTCTCCTCAACAACTCCTCCGTATTTCTGAATCATCTGGAATAAAAACAATATCACAGACCAAATTATTTTCCGTCATAACTAATCCAGTGTCCTTAAAAAATGATGAATGCTGATGACAAAATTCTTTCGGATTTTTCAGACCAAATCTTTTTTCATCACAACACAAAATTTTAATTAGTTCTAACCCTGTAGGTTTAAAAAAACACCAAATATACAAAACAAGCATCTTTTGCACAGAAAATATCTTTTTTTGTTCAAATAGATTTGCAAACTTTTTTGGATTTAAACTAAACTTGCCTTTTTCCACAAACTCATCACACTGATGTCGTTTAAGACTTCCTCGTATTCACAAATGTAGAAAATACATCCAAGCAAAAACAGCTCAGGTGGCACTACGCAAAATTAGGAACATTATAAAAATATATATAAATATGTCACACATTGTTAATTCTACTCTTCTTAATTCTTTATTTGTAAAAAAAAGCTGTTTTTGTTTCAACAGTGTCAAAAAAATACACAAAAAAGTTATTTTTAACTTATTGTGGAAAAACAAATGACAATTTGGAGCCAGTATTACATCAATAAAATTAAATCAAAATGTACAAATTTATCTAACAGTAAACGGCAAAACAACAAACCTTTTTCAGTTGGTTCCCTTACAGCGAATTGTTCGTCAATTTCTTTTACTTCACACAACAACGGGTCAACGAGTTGTCCTCTCAACTCGGTGGTTTCAGCGTTTTGTTTCGCTTGTTCGCTGATCGATTCTGCTACCATCGGGGCAGCATTCATTTTCTGCATAATGCTCATCGGAGGCTGCTGATTGGTCGAAATCATAGAGGGTCGTATTTGCATTCTTTTTATCCATAACCTCATTTTATCCAGATTTTCACGTATTTCTGTCAAAACTAAAGGTACCAAAGGATCTGCAATGTGGTAAGACTGACAATTTTTTTGGTCCAAACGGGTCTGGGTTTACTGAGGTTTATCGTTTTTACAAAATGCCTTGACAAAAATTTCTTCCACACACTTGTGTTATAACCACAATGCGCCAAACTGAATTTAAAAATATAAAATTTATCTATGTCTTCTAAAAGTTTTTCCATTCTCTGCTGATTTTAATATATTTTGTGCCCAAACAAAACACATCCACTCACTTTTTACAAACCAAAGCAGTATTGGATCTACTAAAGAAACCAGTGAATTTTGCTCCACAGACGAACGCCATCATTTTTAATCTTTCTCGTTCCTTCGCATGAAAACCACTGTAACTAATTGTCTGCAAAACAAATGTTGTCTAATTTCATAAATATTAAATATACATGCACAATTACACAACATAAGTGAACAGACAACGACAAATTAATCAAGAAACACTTAAAATGTACACTTATAATACAGTGTAGCTGAGGCACAATTAATCATGATTCACCAATTGTGACCTTCACCATAGTGTTTTAACATTGCAATGTATACGAAAAATNTTGGTTCTAATCCCATCTCGGTCGCTTGTGTTTCCCTGAGCAAGAAACTTAAGCGGCATTGCTCCAACCCAGTGGTTTCCAATGGGTTGATCTAAATTGAAGTCACCAACTGCCTAAAATCGAAAAAATAAAATAAAATATGATTATGGGACTTGCAATAAAACAGGCAGCTCGGCGGTGGACTCATTGTGAGCATAACGCATTCAGGCGTTGCCCGCCCACCGAGGATAAAAATGAAACAAACAATTTAAAAACAACAATTACAATAACTGACACTAACACTATAATGCAAAAAGGTTATGTGTGGATTTTACACCAGTCAACAAGAGTTTTATTAATTTGTTTGTGCCAGAGCAACAACTGTAAAATTATTCAGTAGCTTATGTATTTTCTTTGTTGGTAAGTTTGGTTTAACCTGACAATTGTTCTTTCAATCTTTACTGCATGTCTACCATGAGTAGTAAGTCAGTGCAGTTTTGTAGTTCTACATTATCTATGTTCAGGTATATTTTGAAAAGTTATTACTACAAATCTGGTTACTATTCAAGTAGTTGGTTTATCGTATGAAATTAGTTAAAGAGTTTATTTTAAACAAATGAAAGGCTTTGGGCAAACAGGTAACATTTATTAAAAACATATTGTGTAGGTAACTGGTAAGCAATGCCAGATTTAGCCAGTTGTAGCCTTAAATATCAACAAAACAGTATATAATGCAGCCACTCGGCAACTGTAAAGCCCCAAAAACTATCCAAGATTTTTTGCAGCATAAAATACCTTTTGGGAAGAGAGTGCCTTGCAAACTTGGATGAATTAGAGCTGGTTGGTCTTGATGCTGGGAATTCATTAAACCCTGTTGTAACGCAATAGGGGAAATCCCAGCAATACCAGCAGCTTCGAGAGATGAAGTAGTCGGAAATCGATTCACGTTCATGCCTCCTGGCGAGCGTTCGCGAAACATAAACTGTTGTTGAGTGGAAGGCTGGCCTGGCATTCGGTTCATCATGAACTGATGACCTTGCTGCTGCAACATTTGACCTTGAGAAAAGTTTGGTGACTGCTGCTGCCGAGGAAACATCGCTTGGTGCTGGTCTCCTGGAAAATTGGGGTCCATGCCTGCACGAGGCCATTTTTGTTGCATGGGGTCGCCGGGGTGAGGGGCCGATTGAGCCCCGGGAGACGTCTGGTTCATCATGCTCATCCTCATTTGTTGCTGTTGCATTTGTAACATCATCTGCTGATGTTGCATTCCCTGAAAATCACCCCCACCTGGGAATCTCCCGGGTTGCATCATCCCCGGTCGCATCCCCATCCTGGGTTTCATCGCCCCCGCTTCACCCATCTTTGGCATCATCTGCTGATTCACCATCCCACCGGGATCCATGGCCCCAGGGACTTTCCCTTTCAGCATCATTTGTTGCTGGGGGCTAAACTGGGGCTGTCCCGGTTTTTGCTGGACCCCCTGCCCCATCGGGTGAACTTGTCTGATTGTAGCGTGAGGTGAAACACGATTTGCTTGACCCCCTCCAGCCTTTTTCTTTTTACTTCCAGGTGTCTGAAAGATGAAAGGTATTTTGGTTTGTTATATATTCCAGTAAGTTGTGGACCTGATGTATAAACACCCTTTTTTACAATTAAAAAAAATCACTTTATTCTTTGGCAGTTGCATTTTAATACACCCTTGAAAAATCCAAAGAACCCACTACGAGTATATAAACTTCAATTGAAACCTTTGACACAATTTATTAAATCACAAGCAAGAATTGGCAAATAGAAATCATCTCTACCTGACTTCCGCTATTCCTTCTCGGCGATCCACTCGTGCTCCGTGGAGGAGGAGACATGAAAGGCTGGTTGTTGGGTGACATTGTCTGTTGTTGCATCATCATTTGTGGGGGCTGTCCCCCTGATGACATCATCATCTGGTTGGGTGACATCATAGAGAAGCCTTGCTGAGCAGGGGAGGTTTGAAATGTCTGTGATGTCATTGTTGATGACATCATCATGGATTGGTTCGGGGCCATGGGTGAATGCATCGGATGTGAAGCGAAGAAAATTCTAAATTTTTGTAAAAAAAACAACAACATTAAAACAGTTATAGACGTTTTGTTAGATTAGCAATCTAAAAACATAAGTTTTAGGCAGGTAAGCACAATCATAAGTCACAACTGAAATTATTTACTATAGCCAGCATGCATGCCTGAGTCTTCATAAAATGTCTAGCAGCTCAGTGTCAATGTTAAATATCTAGATCAGTGGTTTCCAACCTTTTTGTAGTCACGGACCCCTTTTATAAATCTTATCGGTCCGCGGACGA
>QLIY01001153.1:36196-50586 GCA_003260075.1 Phallusia mammillata | reverse complement strand
CACGTCAACTCCGATTGGGGTGAATTTCCTGCGGAACGGTCTCCAAATTTAAATAATGAAACTGCATGGTCTCGTAATTTGTTAAATAAACTCGTGGTGGGTTCATCTGAACTCATGTTGTGGGGTAAAACTCACATGATAGGTTCTGCATTTAATTGCAGGACATATTTTGGCTACTTGTAAGAACATCAGTCTTAGCTCACAGTAAATTAGTTGAAATCACATCTTCTAGTTTAAGGATGAAATTTATTGTCGTAATCAGTAAAGGCGACATCGACACGTCGAAAATTGAAGATATATCGTAGCATACCACGACCAAGCGTTTACAAATGGAAGGAAGACATCGATGTTTAAACAATTCGATGGTGATCAGCAAGAGGAGTAAGGTATTTGCAAGTCGGCCTTGTAGCCGAGGGTTAAATGTGCAGGTTCGGTTGTGGAACATTGGATGTGGTTAAAATATGTTTAAACCCCGCAAAAGTGTTGGGAGCATAATGACAAGTATGGCCGGTGGGCGAAAATTGAGTACAAAATGGTCAAAATTGATCCAATTGTTCGTTTAGGGGGGTAAGGAGGTTCCTACAAAGCATTGGAGACAGGCCAAAGATGTTTTTTAAGGACACAAAATGTATGGGGGACAGACAAGTGAAAGAAAATAGCCGTGGCACATATGGGCTTAGGCAAAGCTGTGAAGCGTTAAAATGGTCGCATGTGTACGAGCCAGAAATACGGATAAGTGGGCTAAAGTGTTGGATTGATGGAACGAAATTGTTTTTGCGCTTTTATTGAAGAGGCCCCTCCCCGCCTCGACGAGTGACGACCGACCCATAAAAGATGTCATCTCCTGGTTAGTATTTGAAATGGTCGGAAATATTAATAACCCGAGTTTTATAGCCGAATAAGATAAAAGTGGTTTTGTGAGGTATGTTGGGAAAGACATACGTGTATGTCATAACTGCAAAAAATGTTAGGTCTCTTTGGATATGAGGGCGAAAAAAATGTATAAGACTCCCCAAAAAGGTGGGAAATAAGTAAAAAAAAGACCGAATCCAGAGGCAAATTGATGGAAGTAAAAATTACTGGAAAGGGTAAGTTTGGTGCAAAAAATCGAGTCAACCTACGAATAGAGGTTGAAAATGTGGGGTAAAGTCAAAACATGAAACTTGGACGACTGCTGGCTGCCTGATCTAAGAAATATTTCTACCTAAAATCACACAGGACACAGTGAAGCGAAAAATCAACAAACACAACACAATAAAATGTGGAGATGAAGCAGGGAGAAGGAAAGATGAAAGGAATCTGCAAAACATAAAATATTTAGTTAGTTAGGAATTTTCCAGTAAGGTTTTTTAATCATACATGTTGTGATTGTTTGNTTGTGTTTATTAAATGGTATTTTTTTTATAAATATACATTGGTTTCATAAAAAAAGAACAATCCAAGTAAATTAGTATTTCAGGAAAAAATATCTCTGACTTAGCATCCAATGTGAGCTTTTACACATGATAAAATTTAGAGTGCAATTAAAATATTTGTTTTAATCTGCATTAACAACTATGTAGCCTATGTAAGTTAGTGCACAATCATTGTGTCAACTTCATGTTGTTGTTTGTAAATAGACATGTACAAAATAAACAGACATAAAGTTGAATTTAAATGCAATACTTGATGTAGCCTTCAAACCAAATTGTTTTCAAACCAATCTAAAACCGGAGGTCATACTTACTTTTAGAAGGTAAATCATTGTCAAGGAAATTTGTAAAAAAATATCATCCCCCCCCCCCCAAACATAAATTATTTAGTTAATTAGGAATCTTCCAGTAAGGTTTTTTTAATCATACATGTTGTGTTTATTAAATGGTATTTTTTTTATAAATATACATTGGTTTCATAAAAAAAGAACAATCCAAGTAAATTAGTATTTCAGGAAAAAATATCTCTGACTTAGCATCCAATGTGAGCTTTTACACATGATAAAATTTAGAGTGCAATTAAAATATTTGTTTTAATCTGCATTATCAACTATATATGTACGTTAGTGCACAATCATTGTGTCAATTTTATGTTGTTGTTTGCAAATAGACTGTACAAAATAAACAAACATAAAGTTGAATTTAAATGCAATACTTGATGTAGCCTTTATCAACCAAACCAAATTGTTTTCAAACCAATCTGAAACCTGAGGTCATACTTACTTTTAGTAGGTAAATCATTGTCAAGGAAATTTGTCAAAAAAAGATCATCATGCTGTAATATAAAGCAATGTGAGTTAAAATAAAACAAGTTAACTATATTGATAAATATTTAGTTATTGTTTGTAAATGATAAAAATCCACAAATATATTTGAAAATGCACTGATGATGACAACAGAGACTGTCGAAACGTCTGAACGATGTATTCTATATACACCACTACCTTGGCAGTAATGTTTGTGATTAAACTACTTTTCAAGTCCATGTATAGCCCTAAATATTTGAAAACCTCTGGCAAAAAAGACAACATTTACCTTAAGCAAAAAAGGTAGTGTGTGAAAATGGCATCAGGGAAATCAGGGGAAAACAATGTTATGTTATCAGCTGCATATTGGTAACACAAAATGGTTTTGTACATGCACTAAAGCAGGCTTGTACAACTTAAAATGATACTAGCATAGCAGGAGAAAAAAATTGTAGTAGGTTCCATGCTAGTGTTATCATTATATTTGTATAATGTAACTGTTGAATGAACATTATCATCAATATAGTAAAAAAGGAAACTTTTCTAAATGAAACCCATTAAAGGATTGAAGTACAATATCTCATTGTTCTCATTGTTATATCTCATTGTTATCTTGAAAATCAAAATTAAAGTTAACAACCAAACACTGCCCCCCCCCCCCCCCCCCCCCCCCCCCCCCCCCCCCCCCCCCCCCCCCCCCCCCCCCCCCCCCCCCCCCCCCCCCCCCCCCCCCCCCCTTATTTAAAAAAGTTTATGTTGTTTATATGAATAGTTTGTATGGTCAAGGTCCCCAACATATTACAACATTGGTGGCTAGTCGGGCTATAGAACAAAACACAACGAATCCATTCTACAAAGTGCCCGAGTTTCACCCAATTTAAACATTGCTGAAAAGTTGATTTTACTGTTTTGAGTCTAGCAGGTAACAACATCCAGTCTAAAAAGGTTGCACATTTACATTTGAATAAAGCATTAAAGTTTCATTTGAATAATAAAGCATTTCATGCGAAAAGTACAAAAGTAAAGTCAATATGCGGGAGGGAGCCAACAATTAATGTGACAAATTCTGTGCAATTTAATAAACACGTTAACAATTAAAAACTTACTGCGGCAGGTGAATCCATCAAAAATGAAAGATTGTTAATCTTAACATAAGCTTCACCCAACAATGCAATGTCTACTAGTGTTAAGGATATCAAACCCAATCTCAACAATGCAACACAAGATATACTCCATGTACTAATCATGTAACCTAGCAGCAAATCACTACAAACATACAAAGGACTTGCATAACGACCACATACATATACCAGCATAGGCAGCACAGTATAAAAAAAACTAAAACTAAAAATACACCGTTACAAAAATAGTATCAACAAAATTACAAAAAATAGACCACCACAAAAACAGTATCAACAAAACCACAAAAAGTACACCACCATAAAAACAGTATCAACAAAACCCTAAAAAATACACCACCATAAAAACAGTATCAACAAAACCCTTAAAATTAAACCACCACAAAAACAGTATCAACAAACCACAAAAAATACACCACCATAAAAACAGTATCAACAAAACCCTTAAAAATACACCACCACCACAAAAAAAATCACCACATCTATAAAAAAAAACTATCTACCAAAGCGAAAGTCTCCCCCCCCCCGACTTGCATAACGACCACATACATATACCAGCATAGGCAGCACAGTATCAAAAACAACTAAAACTAAAAATACACCATTACAAACATAGTATCAATAAAACCACAAAAAATACACCACCATAAAAACAGTATCAACAAAATCCTTAAAAATACACCACCACCACAAAAAAATCACCACATCTATAAAATAAACCCATCTACCGAAGTGAAAGTCACATACACAGTTAGCCTAATAGGGACAGCAAAGACACATGACTTATACATCAATGCCATCTGCATGCAAGAAGACACCCAGCTTTAGATAGTAAACGTGGACGGCTAGCAGCCCACACCTTTCGGCCATGTTCAGCTACCATCAACCAAGTTATCCCAAGCCAACATCCGGCATACCAGACCATAAACATGGACAAATCATACAACAGTCAGCCAGTCCTTTAGAAACCCAGCTTCAGCCATCTTAAAAAGTGACTCGAAGGTCTCAGACAACATCTGCATGAGCCTCACCAGACTGACACACATACACAGAGTTATTTCTACAACAGACAGCTGACAAGGATTAGAACAAGTTGGGTTCCAAATGTGACAAAGCCACAATATTTTGGGTAACATTTCCTTGACTGCACCAAGCCAGCAACAGACTTGGCTAACAATGCAATCATCAGCTAAATGCCACAGGGTCATTGCTCGTCTTAATAAGTCCTCCAAGGAGGTCAGCCAAGCTCTGTCCCTGCAACACCAACTGACACAAGCAATCTGCATCACAACAATACATACGTCATCCAAACAGCCAACAAGAAATATAAACTTAGCATCAGCCAAGAAAAGCGTCCTTTTTCGGGGCCTTAACTAAGTCATACTCAAGTTGACATCAAACCGGAATTGCAACAATGGGGCAAACCAGCAACCACAGTTGACATACCATATCTCATGCTTCAGTACACAAGCAGGCGCAAGAGCAGACTTTCTCAAGCTAACATAGCTATTACTTTAAAACAACTATACACATACTAATGTGACAAAAAATAAATAAAAATAAAATAAAAAGGAAAGACAAGCATTGTTGGAATGAAACCATGTTCTGGATGTCCTTCTTCCATATATGTTTCTGCAAAAAAAGTCAGCAGAATTGAATTTGGTGTAAATACACAATTGAATCTTAACAAGAATGAGTAATTGTATCAAATAAAAGTTATACACACTGTTACGGTACACACAGTGCTGTAGATCTAAAACTACACATTGGGAAGATATTATGATGTACCTGCCAAAACTAAAACCGACAATTTTGCAGAAATAATTTTAGTCATGACACTATTTCAGGGGAGGGAAACATGCGGCCTTTGTCAAAATACATTTTAGATGTGAATGTTACAGACTAAACCAGGCACTGTAAAATAGACACAAACATATTTTTTGTGTTTTTTTCCACATTACTATTTGATTAGTTCTAGGGCAGCAGTTTTCAAACTACAGCCAATGGTCCCATAGTGGTACATGGTACACAAAGCAATTTCCGCAGAACTTGTTGCAAAAGAACAATTGTTTGCACAGAAATCCAATGTCTTAAACTTGTCTATAATGTCACAAGGTGCTTTTAGATCATCGATAACAAGCGAATTGTTAGGTTAAATAAATCCTGAATGTTGTAGTTAAAATGGAAATGTAGTGAGGGATTTTATTTAGCTTAAACCGTAAGCCCTGCAACTCTACAAGGGAATAGCAAAACGACCATTATGCAAGTCAAAAATTTTAAACACTACGGTCCTTGGCTTGGGAAATAGCCTATGTGGCCTAAACGAGTGTCGATAAACCGTTTGGTGGCCTTTATAAACAAAAAGGTTCCCCACCCCCTGCACTAGTTACTTCATCACACTCATGTCAAATGCCTGTGTCATGGTTTCCCTGTTTAAAATTGAACTGTACTGTATGTTCTGTTCATATCACTAGTTCACTTGTAGCAAATGCTAAATGTTTGCTTCATTCTTATTTATCAATAATCCTTTTTTTACATTTATGTGCACATAGCAACAGCTGATCTTTGTTTTTGTAGCTATTGGACGCACATAGTTGTTTAGTGACCATTACAAATTAAATTTGGATCAGGATTTGTGTGGTGATATTATCGATGGGGTTATGGTTATGATGCAAATTGACTTTTACTCAACATGATTAGTCTTTTTATGTAACACTTTATTCACAACTTTTCTATCAATTGTTGTTGTTACTCAGGTGGATATGAATTGATGTAACTGATGTGTAGGGATGTTAGCAGAATAACTGGGTATTCTAGAATAATTGATGCGAATCTAGAATATCGAATTCCATTCTTATATTATTTTTGACTGAGCAATCATTAATCTTGACAACAACCAAAGTAGACCAGTTTAATACATTAAAAAACATATTTTTCATTTATAATGTAAAAAAGAACCAACCACAGAAAAACACTGGGAAAAAACTTTGCACAACTGCATTGAAACTAAATGACCCAAAATCCACTAAGCCAGAAAAATTAGCATAAGGTTAAAAAATAACTTACACAATTTTATTTAGTGATTATTATTGCCTTCAGCAGAAGTAACTATGTTGTAAGCATGCTGTGGTAATTTGATTTGTTGGTGGTAGAGGACTGACATAGACTCCCTAGTGTACTAATATATAATGTTTTTTAACCTAAAACAACTCCAAAAACAGGCACCCAAGCAAAGTTAAAACATTGGGTGATGTAAAGCTGGGACATTGGGTGATTTTAAATTTCAATTCCACTACCAGCGATTTTGCAACACAAAATGTAAACTTTGCAGCGTGTACAGCATTTTTATGTTTGTATGGGGTTAAAAAATGATGCAAACGTCATATGTTATGGGATTCCATCAATGTTTTTGCGATATTAACAGACAATCCTGTGCTTCCAATGGCTGCCTAACGCCATGACCCTGTAAATTTTTGTTGTCGAAAAAACTGGGAAACAATTAGATGCTGATAAGACGTTGCAATAAGTCGCCCATATGTGATTTAATGACATAAGCATAATCACGTGATCAGATGCGTAACAAGTGCGCTAATCGTTAATTATGCCTTCAACGCACAACCGTCGTTAAGGCGTTGTTACAGCAACTCGCGACTTGGCGTTATAACGTTGTATAGCACTCACTGATTTGCACTTGTCGTCTTTGCAATGGGTACAATGACCGGGCGTCGACGTAAAAGCGTAGCACATGTGTTTACATTTACATTACATTTTTGCCAACGACGAGAGCACACATTTATATCGGTTCCAATTACTCGATATAAACGGCAAAAATTGATTCGAATCTAACTGGATTCTACTACTTTGAACATCCCTACTCATGTGGCCCTTCATATCACTTATGGTGGCAGATTGAGCAGTAAAGCATATTGCTTTTCACATCCATTTGCGCCAGTAGTTTCAGAAAAAAAAATGTGGCTTAGTACATTTGTCATTGCACATACATCAAAACCTATTTTAAACAATTATACATTTTTTTACATTGGGTCCTATATTAGCCACTGTCTTTTATGACCTTGATTGTTTCTGCAGGCAGAAACTCAGTCCCCACACATGCAAAGTAAAATAATGCATATCAAGAGATAACCATGAGATAGCCGGGTGTTGAAAGGCAAAACACAGTGTTTCCCCAGGCTTAAAAAATTATACTATGTAGAGTAGAAACTATACAAACCACATTCAACCAAATACTGTTTGAAGTATGTCCTAGTTAACATTTTTTTTAAAGAAAAAAAAGGAGTAAATCGTGGCATGATGGGTCAAAACAAACAAAAATAGACATCTATGAATAGCAAATTCTACGAGCGACTTCAAATTTAGGAGGAATTGAGGACTTAAAATAGTATGTTTAATAAACTTTCTACATGTTACCCAACATTTTAGCCAATTCTGACACTGTTTAATAAACTCACCAATTTTAAGGGGCTAGTTAAAAAAATGAAAAACCACAATGACTCAATCAAGAGTACTGCAAAATTTGAATCTGCCAATGTTTAAAATTTTGACCACTCGAGATGTTTTGAGCAACAACCGTTATTGCTTCTGACATAATAGGGTTGTTAACAAAAACTTCCATCAAGCAACTAGAGTCGGACAAACTTTGGGAAGAAAATAAGGACCCTATGATAATTTTTGGTACTATAAGCTTAAACAAGGCAATAAAAAAAATTCAGATAAAATCATGCTATATGACAGTGGTTCCCAAACATTTTTTTGTTGCGACGGCTCTAAAAAAGTTTTCTGGACTCGCGCCACACCAGCATATAAAAGTTAATGAGAAAACTTGTTATTAAACAGTTGATTTAAATCTATTAAATAGCACTTAGACACCACTTTTTTCCTAACTGTTTTTCGACAAAGGTATAAAACTGCACTTAAGTTGTAAAACTTCAGTCACCAAAAAAATATTCTGCGACACCCTTGGAAAGTTGAAACGACGCACCAGGGCGTCGTGACACACAGTTTGAGAACTAGGTCGCATTTAATTCAGTAATTGATAGAAATGTTAAACCATTTTAGGGGATAGTGGGGTACATGGTAAATCTTAACTATAAATGGCATATTCTACACACTCACAAAATTTCTTCCAATTCTGACTTTGGTTAAAAAAATTACCCATTATTGAGGCTGATGGGGCTGCAGTTTGATACACAACAATTGACACCAATAAAAGGCAAAATAAACAGAATGTCCAAATTTCATCCGGCTAGTATGGTAAATACTGGGGATATTGAGTAAAACAAATCAAATGGCTTCATGACCATATCTACCATTTGTGAAAGTTTTATTTAAATCCATCTAACATTTCAAGCCAAAAGTACATAGAAAAACTTCCGAGGAGAACAAAGAACAAGGGTAGGGGACCCATAATTATGGTGGGGAAGGGGATCCATAATTATGGGTTTAGTGGGGTTATTATGTCAAATGAAGCAGATGGCACATTTACATAACTATATCTACCATCTGTTAATGTTTCATTCAAATTCACCAAAGATTACATGCCAAAAGTGCATGGACAAGGGGGGGGGGGTTAAACTGGTTTGATACACAACGATTGACACCAATGAAAGGCAAAATGAACAGAATGTCCAAATTTCATCCGGCTAGTAGGGTTAATACTGGGGATATTGAGTCAAACAAAACAAATGGCTTCATGATCATATCTACCATTTGTGAAAGTTTTATTTAAATCTATCTAACATTTCAAGCCAAAAGTACAAAGAAAAACTTCCAGGGAGAACAAAGAACAAGGGTAGGGACACATAATTAGGATGGGGAAGGGGTCCATATGGGTTTAGTGGGGTTAATAAGTCAAACGGAGCAGATGACACATCTACATAACTATATCTACCATCTGTTAACGTTTCATTCAAATTCACCAAAGATTACATGCCAAAAGTGCATGGACAAATTTCACCGGATAAAAAAATGTGAAATCAAGATGTCTAGCTTTTAGGTAATGGGACCCATAATAACTGTTAATGGACTATCCTTTTACACTCTTTCAATGTAATCTCTTGCAATATGTTGATATAATATGCCTGGTAGCAAAAGCTTTTCTATTATTTGGTCTATGATTGTCCTTGCTAGGCTGCATGACACATTTTGTGATGTTTTTAAAACATATGTGGCAAAACAGTTAAACTGAAAACATATTTAAAACAGTTTTTTAGGGGGAGAGTTGTTAAAACACAAATTGACTTTCATATCATTTTTACCCAAAGCGTAAGTGCCTGGAAACCTGGGGGGGGGGGGGGGGGGGGGGGGGGGGTCTTTGCCTTCAAGACATTTTTCAAGTGATCTTTAAATTTGACCAAGTTCTGTCAAACGGGGGGGGGGCCTTTGCCACCAAGACATTTTTCAAGTGATCTTTAAATTTGACCAAGTTCTGTCAAACAAAATGGATCGATAAATTTTGAGCATATGCATACAAAGGATTTTATGGTTAAAAATAGAATTTTTAGTTTAAAGTCCAATATATATGCTTTATAACCACATATGGCATAAGTTTGACCCCATCATATTTTTCTATGTTGGGGCAGACATGTTGACAATTTATGTGGCTTTCAGGGTAGAGTAGTCAATCTTTAAACCTTTGTGTTCACTAATAACGTTTTGCCTGGTGTATACAAAGTCTTAGTTACTTGTAACGAGTTCATATTACTTTAAAACAACAAGACATAAAATCTTTAGTCAAAACTTAAATTGTATGCAATAACTTAATAGCAGAAAAATACTTTGCAACAATAGCAAAAACTAGTATAGTATTGTCACACAATCCTAATTACTAGAAATATGCTTTCAGTTTATAACTACAATCTGATTTAATTTTAGATGATGTGACTGTTAAATAATAAACAGTATTGGAAATATATGAGTCCATTTTACCAAGCAAAGCTATTTTGTCACAACAAATTATCAGTTTTTGTTTAGTTAATAGTAACCAAATTTTAATTGGATTAGGTATGTTGTACTAAAAGAAGGGCCATAAATTATACTCAGTTAAAATCAAGATCCAACTTGAAATCGATATGTAAGTTGATAATTGTTCATATTTCCTGTGGTTTCCATATATCCAAATATTAAATGTGGCAGGTAGTTTTTTCTTGATTCACATTTTATTCAAATTGTAATTATTTATGTATTATATTGCATGTATTACGGGGGGGGGGAAATTTAGATGATGTGACTGTTAAAATAATAAACAGTATTGGAAATATATAAGAGTCCATTCTACCAAGCACAGCTATTTTGTCACAACAAATTATCAGTTTTTGTTTAGTTAATAGTAACCAAATTTTAATTAGATTAGGTATGTTGTACTAAAAGAAGGGCCATAAATTATACTCCGTTAAAATCAAGATCCAACTTGAAATCGATACGTAAGTTGATAATTGTTCATATTTCGTGTGGTTTCCATATATCCAAATATTAAATGTGGCAGGTAGTTTTTTTCTTGATTTACATCTTATTTAAAATTTAATCATTAAAGTAAACATATTCCTTGTATTACCTGAAATATCTGAAAAACAAGAAAAAACAGTATGTGTTTTGAGATTTTTAAAATGAACAATCAAACACAAAAATAAACAAATGAGCAGATATACTAAATATTCCAAGTGTAATTTGAGAAACTACTAAACTAAAAATGCTATAAAACAAATTTAGATAGAAATGTTGACATATATTATTACAAAAAATTTGACGCAAATGACACCAGCTAAATAGGTAGTTATCAATTATCTTCAGAACTTGAAAAGTGGCTTTTGCATATACATACACTACATACTATCTAACGTTTCTCCACAGTTACAAATTTGTTGCCTAAAATTAAAGGGGTTGGCACAGCATTTAACATGACTGTTTTTGTGGGCAGAATAGAATGATCCAAACATGTATTCAGGAAAAGTGACCCATTTGTAATTATAGATAGGTAATTCCAGGGATCTTAAATGCATATTTGTTCAAAGTAGCTAAAAATTGTGTTACACTGATAATATATCAACAAAAATATTACAAGCCATGTTATAATAATCACTGACAATAATGTGGCATAGTGACATAACAGTCACAAAAGCTAATTCTGGGGGGGGGGGGGGGGGGGGGGGGGGGGGGGGGGGGGGGGGGGGGGGGGGGGGGGGGGTAGCAAAAAAGGCAAAACAACCAGTTTTTCATAAATGCTGGGTGCCTGATGAACGGGCTGATAATTTAATGCTGCTGTTAGAGAAGAGATATCAATTTATGTTTATGAAACCTTTATGTTCATGAACAAGGTTTTAATAATGTCTTCAACATACTTGTTGTACTATGACTTTTCGTAAAATTTAACAATTTCTAGCTATTTATTCCTTGCAATCAATGAATCACGTTGCTGGTCAAATACATCTCATCAAGAATTTGCCAAGCTTATTGTGTTTGCTAATAAACAGTACACTTGTTAATTATAGTGCAAACTTACACTTCTATACTGCTTATCTAAGGTGACAATAGGGCTTTATTCTATTTTTGTAGCAGGAAAGAACCAGGGTTGGGTAACAAGTCCTATTTGTTGAGTCTCAAGTCAAGCCAAAAGGGGTTTAAGTCACAAGTCAAGTCATCACGGGTTTCAGTCAAGTCTTAAAAACATCTTGAAATTTTTAAAGGTTCGGATACTTATTCTTTAAGAATGGTTTATCGTGACTTTTTAACCATAAAACTGACACTACATCAACGTCACTTTCCTTGATTTGATACAACTTTTACTAAAACACGACAATTGACATATTAAACAACAAGGACAAAATCTTTGAAGTTTTTGTCTACCCAAACGCACTTTTTTTTACTACATGCGGTAAAGCATTTGAACAACAAAGTACTTGGTCTTGACAGGTACTCCAATCCCTCAAATCAAGGGGCAACAACAACGCTTGCCAGCAGTTTCAGCCTAAAACTTTTTTAAGCCTAAACATGACTAAAACGAATTTCGGGCTATAACGACAACAATATTCTGACTACTGATCCACATAGACAAGGTCTATCCCATAAACCCGATAATACTCTGAACTAGATAAACACTACTAAATTTCTTAAATAAAACGCTAAAAATTACATTCACAGAAAAAAAGTATCAGACTAAAAATCCATGGTAAAAAATATCATATTTACTTTAAAAAATCTGACATTTCATAGAAAGACAGAATACCGCAAAAAAACAAGGTACTTTTAAAATTTAAACAAACACCATGCGCAAGTTTAATGAAAATTCTTAACTAAGAATAAACAATAACCTTGAATTGAAAATACACTTCAACTGGAACAAAGTGCGCGCACAAAAACCACTTAACCGTGACTTAGTGCAATTTAACATCGATATCGTAAAAATAGATTTAGATTTTGTTTTTTGAAATACTCTCACAAGCGATAGTTTTAAACATTTTTTGGGATTTAGATTGGTTTCCTAAAGCAAATGTTTTTAGGCGTTTAGGCAAAAACTAAAATATTTAAGTTTTCATAGGTTTACTGCAAAACGTATGTATCTGACAATTCAAATATTTTTGTTGAAACAGACACTATACCACAGTGCTCAAGCGCGCTCATTTGTTCTAGATATGTTTGGTGTCTTAAAAGTTGAATTTATCGGCGATTAGTTTGTTTATCAAAGGGGTTAGATACACGTTGGGTTTAGTTTGTCTTCCCTAAGGGTTAGTAGGCCAACACATACAATAAATATAGTAATATTCGGGCAGAACACAAACTTTTGCTTTACGTTTAAACTCTAAATTTTTAGAAACGCACTGCCTGCACACGCCATTTGCATCTATAACCTTTCACAAAATTTCACCACAAAAATTATCCACCCTAAATACGGACAGCGCTTCTGGCATTAAACAAATATGTTTTTGGGTCCGTGCCTTCTGTGGTATTACTGACCTAAAATATTAGTTGTCGGGAGAAAAAGGTAGGCCCACCTGACAATACAATGTTAATGAAAACAAATGATGCGATTGTGACTTGCATCGTTTAAGAAAGAGGTTCTCGAACTTTTTTTGTCGTAACGTTCGCCTGGCAATATTTCAATCACTCGTGGTACCTACACATAAACCTACCTACATTTAACCTACACATAATTTTAAAACTACAAAGAAACTAGACAGAATATACCTAAGCGAAACAAAACCTGTAGTTAACAACTCTCTGTTAAATTGATTCCTTGCAAAAGTATTTGCACAACAAAATACAGACTGAAATTAGTTTAGATTCGTAAGATTTTTTTTTTAAAGGCAGTTTATTACGCCACAAAAAAAGACTAAATCAATTGAAAAACATGTGCGAACGTCCCTGGGATGAAATGAGCTTCATAAAAGTGACAGGAACTTGGTTTTCATGGCCGCTTTATGTCTATCCGTCGCCTTACTCGGGTTTTTGCGCTCGTTGGTACCAATAGCACGACATAATATAAATTTTTAATTCTTACGTATATTTTTCTTTAAAACAACGCCATGAAAAAAAAACGACACGAGAGAAATAATTAACTCCACGAATCACAGTATATACAAGGTAATGAAATAAAATATGAAACAAAAACTTTACACTTTCTGCAGGATCAGGACAAATTTCCATTATGTGAAGGAGTAACGCAAAGAAGGGCAACAATTTCATTTGCTGGACCACTTAACTCGTGTAGCTCGACCTGCCTCGATGACGACTTGTTAAAGGCGGCTACAATGTAAACTATGATGTTCATTGGAAATTGTTTGGAGAGTCTGATCTTTGCATCTCAATAACAGCTGACTGATCAACAGCCACACATATGTCTCTTATTTCTTTGTATTCTTGAATAACGTTAAAGGCGAACGTCCAAATCAGCTACACATCCACATGGGATAAAAATAGAAGCCAAAAATCCCCGCCCGAAAACATCAAAGGCCACGCTTATATAACAGTGCGAAACATAGGCCGGTGTACGAATTCTTTTTCTCATATTACTTATATTATTT
>QLIY01001153.1:18759-35809 GCA_003260075.1 Phallusia mammillata | reverse complement strand
AAGACCATGGTAACAAATATCATATTTACTTTAAAAATCTGACATTTCATAGAAAGACAGAATACCGCAAAAAACAAGGTACGTTTAAAATTTAAACAAACACCATGCGCAAGTTTAATGAAAATTCTAAACTAAGAATAAACAATAACCTTGAATTGAAAATACTCGCTTCAACTGGAACAAAGTGCGCGCACAAAAACTACTTAACCGTGACTTAATGCAATTTAACATCGATATCGTAAAAATAGATTTTATTTTGTTTTTTGAAATACTCTCACAAGCGATAGTTTTAAACATTTGGATATAAATTGGTTTCCCAAAGCAAATGTTTTTAGGCATTTAGGCAAAACTAAAATATTTAAGTTTTCATAGGTTTACTGCAAAACGCATGTATCTAAAAATTCAAATATTTTTATTGAACCAGACATTATACCACAGTGCTCAAGCGCGCTCATTTGTTCTCAATATTTTTGGTGTCTTATAAGTTGAATTTTTTGGCGATTAGATACACGTTGGGTTTAGTTTGTCTTTCCTAAGGGTTAGTAGGCCAACACATACAATAAATATAGTAACATTCATGCTGAACACAAACTTTAGCTTTACGTTTAAACTCTAAATTTTTAGAAACGCACTGCCTCAGGCGGGCAGTCTGCCTGCACACGACATTTGCATCTACAACCTTTCACAAATTGTCACCACAAAAAATATCCACCCTAAACACGGGCAGCGCTACTGGCATTAAACAAATAGGTTTTTGGGGTCCGTTGATTTATGTGATATTACTTACCAAAAATATTAGTTGCAGGGAGAAAAAGGTAGGCCCACCTGGCAATACAATGTTAATTAGGAAAGAGGTTCTCGAACTTTATGAAACTTTTTTTATCGTAACGTTCGCCTTGTAATATTTCAATCACTCGTGGTACCTACACATAAACCTACCTACATTCAACCTACACATAATTTTCTACAAAGAAACTAGACAGAATATACCTAAGCGAAACAAAACCTATAGTTACAACTCGCTGGTAAATTGATTCCTTGCGAAAGTATTTGCACAACAAAATACAGACTGAAATTAGTTTAGTTTCGAAAGATTTTGTGTTTTTTCAAAAAAAGGCAGTTTATTACGCCACAAAAAAGGCTAAAACAATTGAAAAACATGCGCGAACGTCCCTGGGGTGAAATGAGCTTACTAAAAGTGACAGGAACTTGGTTTTCATGGCCGCTTTATGTCTATCCGTCGCCTTACTCGGGTTTTCGCACTCGTTGGTACCAATAGCACGACAGAATATAAAATTTTTAATTCTTAAGTATATTTTTTTTCGAAACAACACCATGAAATAAAACGGCATGAGAGAAATAATTAACTCCACTAATCACAGTATATATAAGGTAATGAAATAAAATATGAAACAAAAACTTTACACTTTCTGCAGGATCAGGACAAATTTTCATTATGTGAAGGAGTAACGCAAAGAAGGGCAACAATTACATTTGCTGGACCACTTAACTCGCAATACTGGCGTAAATCCTTGTAATGACCTCTCGGGCGAAGCAAGAGCAAAGTGAACACACGTGCTGGTTACAACTAGAGGTGTACCGAATTGGCTTAATTTCGGTCCGAAGCCAAATATTCGATAAAATCGGCCGAATGATTTATCAAATCCCGCAAATTCCGAAGCTGCGCGTTTGACATGAAAACATAAGTTCTTCTGCCAGGCAAACAGTGCTGCTACGCACAAATAGTTGTGTTTCATTATCTCAGTTTTGTGGACTTTAAGGTGGCCTTGACCATGGTTGACATTTCGGCAACCTGAGTATTCAGCACATCACTAATTATAACACAATTACATGCATAAACAAACACCAATATAAAACAATATGGTGTTGCATAACTTTGCAGTATTGATCATTATCAACCAGCTGTTGCAGTAAAGCAGTTTGTTGAGGTTGGAATTGAAGATTATTGGGTGCTTCCACTTCCTGATTTCCATCGCAGTTTAACTTGAGTGGCCAAATGTAACAGATGACCTATCGGACTGCTTCTGTACAAAATGCATAAGTAAACCATTCGTTTTTATACAGTTGGTTAATTGGTAACCATAGACAGTGTATAACAGTGCAGAAAAATTGTCTTTGGTATTTTCCTGCTGGGTCTGTTTTACCACTAGTTCTTCTAGATCAGCGGTTCCCAAACTGGGGTCCGCAGTCTCTTAGGGGTCCGTGAGGCAAATCTGGGGGGACGGCGAAGCGGTTCAAGTAATTCTATAATCTTATTTATCGTCAGTTTGTGCCACTAAAAAATGTTTAAAATCAAAGTAGAATTGATAATCGCCTGTCTCTAATGCTAAAAAATGGCCTTTATTGAATGACAACTCTCAATGTAATTGTTCGCGCACAATCGTAATGTTTTTGTCCTGTTTGTGATGTCACATGCTGTCTTTGAATGATTTTGTGCGCAATTTTGCATAACTGGCTAAAATCCTGCAATCAAGTTTTGTTTTTATGAAATACACATTTAGGCTTAAGGACCGCGAGCCCTCGAAATAATGGCAAAGGGACCGTTTTGAAAAAAATATGAAAAAGTTTGGGAACCACTGTTCTAGATCGTTGTTAAACAGGCCGTATACCGTTTAAAAATTTTGCAACAAATTTGTTTTTATGATAGGATGTTGTACTTGTGGTGACTGACACAATTATTGGAGACACTAAAGTGCACTACTACTTTAAAAGCAGCACTTCATGCATTAGGGCTGTTGACAAAAATACATGAAAAGAAACATCTATTTTTAACTAGAAAGGTGGCTTGGTAGAAATTGCTATTGCATATATACTGTAACTGACCTGTAGTAACTTCTCACGGCGAAGACCCCGAACGATCAATTAATGACCTTTTGACACCGTTTTCAATAGCATGCAGCCCTTAGTGTTCAACAATAACGTTTTGCCTATTTCATACATGACTAAAATATTGATTCTTGAAATGATTTGTCAAAAATGGCGAAACTACATTATGACGAAACAAGCGTTCTTAACTGTGTTTGTAATACCTACAAGTTGACGTTTAGTGACCCGTGGTTATTCCGCGGCCAAGGTGACAAAGAGAATTTAAAGACCATTAAAGGCTTTTGAGAAGTTAAGTTCATTTTGTCATCTTTATGTTGATCAACAATGTTTTGCTTGACATGCATATGATAACGTAGTAAAACGACATGCCATTGCTGCGCAAATACAGCTGATTTCTAATCACTGAAACGATTAGCTCGTAAAACGTCGGTCTGGACATCAAGCTGAGCACTCCCGCTCTGCATTAAACAGCCTTAATCATAAACCAGTGGGTTACTCCCTTGGGACTTTTATCTGACTGACAGTGTACACATATTATGGGCTGTAAAGGTAACCATTTGGCCTACTAAGGCAAACTTTTAAATACTAAACGAGTAACCTACTGCAAACAATTGTTTAGAATTTCAGCAAATGAGGCTTTGTATTTTTTGCCTAAAACTAAAACCGATTATTTCGGGGTTTAAGAGGTGGAAAAAAATTAGAACTTCAGTTACAAAATTCTTTAGAAAACCTTACATTGCACCAACCAACAAATCATGAAATTTCTAGATGATGTGCTTTAGTCAGTACAGTATTTTAAAAAATTTACGTTTCGGGGCCCTGTGGGTGAACTGGGTCATTCAGGAATAAACTTCAGGAGGATCAAATTTGGAACTAACATCTGTGTAAATTTGAATAAAATCTTGAACAAACGCATTAAACAAACCAGTGTTAGACAAAAAAAGAAAAAAAATGAAGGACAAAAATGTGTGTCCCCTTAAGGCAGTGGTTCCCAACCTTTTTGCAGTCACGGATCCCCTTTATAAATCTTGTCGGTCCGCGGACCCCCAACGTAATTTAATCTATTTTTCGTTTCCCGCATTATGCGTTATTATACGTTCGTTTTGGGGGGCAGAATTTTAATCAAACTTCACAGTCCGTTAATCTCAATAAAGTTCTGTACTGTAGCAGTCAATGCACTAAAAGAGATAAATGTGTTGTGATGTCACAATAGAGGTAACAATCACAAGTTTTCCTGATGCAAGGGTTTGATTAACAGTTTGCACTTATATACAGGATTGTAAAAACGGTTTGGGAACTTAAAAATATTGTACTGTTGTTAATGCTACTACAAATGTTTGCCTCCACGGACCCCCTGAAACCGTCTCACGGACCTCTTGGGGGTCCGCGAACCCCAGGTTGGGAACCACTGCCTTAAGGAAAGGGGACCCATGACTATCATAAAGTTTGGGAGCGACAAGTTAAAACTCAACAATCGATATTCCGGTAAAATAATCATGCTATATGAGGTAACAACTATCCAAATCTCATCCAATGCAGACATTGTTTGAAACAGTCACCAATTTTAGAGGTTAATGGGGTAAATGTTGGGGCTACAGGGTAAAACAATCGATACCTAAAAATTGCATATTCTAACAAATTGTCCAAATTTCAACCAATTTTGACATTTTTTACAAATTAAACCATTTTTGGGAATAATGGGACAAATGGTGGGGCTACAGGGAAAAACGCGTTACTCAACACCTCAAAACGGTGTATTCTATAAAGTGTCCTGGGGTGACTGATGGGGCTCCTATAAATAACTAAACCACAATGACCCAAACTAGTGTCCCGTAATTTTTTTCCAAATTTGCCAAGGTTAAATTTTGACCACTAGATGTGTGTTAAGCAGCATAACCCTATAACAACAATAACGTCCACAAACACAAGTAACATAAGTGCGGTTGGCTTATCACACTATTACATCACAGAAACCTTTCGTTTGTGGTGTCCAGCAAAAAACATTTTACACAAACGTTTGGGGTTAGTGGGGTAAATACTGGGGTTATAAAGTCAATTAAAACAGATGGCAAATCTACAAGACTATATCTACCATTTGTGAAAGTTTTATCCATACCCACCAAAGTTTTCATGCCAAAAATATATGGACAAACCTTGTTGGAGAAAAAAGAAAAAAAACTGATGGAAATCAAACCCTTCAGGGAAGGGGACATACAAATATTACATTCATGTGCCAATGATTTATATTTTCAAGGTAGGAATAATCATGAGGTAAATTAGCAATTTAAAATTTTGCCTTCCCATATTGATATAGTTAATATATAAACACAAATTACCTTTGTAGGGGGGGGGGGGGGGGGGGGGGGGGGGGGGGGGGGGGGGGGGGGGGGGGGGGGGGGGGGGGGGGGGGGGGGGGGGGGGGGGGGCATCTAACATGTATTTTGGGATAAAATGAGAACTTTGAAAACCTCCATCTCTGACTATACCACCAAGAGAAGGAATTGCATTAGATACAGTTGACTTGAGTACAAACTGGAAAAAAATTTCCATGTTACAAAAAAACGAATTTAAAAATGCAACAAAACTAACAACTTGCACCTTTTTGCAACAAAAAAAGGCTAAATGTGGTCTTAGGTTTTGTTTATCATCACTTTTTTAGAGGGGGGGGGGGGGGGGGGGGGGGGGGGGGGGGGGGGGGGGGGGGGGGGGGGGGGGGGGGGGGGGGGGGGGGGGGGGGGGGGGGGGGGGGGGGGGGGGGACAATCTTTAGATACCTGCAAGAAGTTGCATGCTTACAAATTTACTACACATTGTTTGACAAGTACAAAAATAAGAAAATGGGTAAGTAATCATTTCCCTTTTAGATAAAAGAACACTACAAGTCTATATTTACACAATTTACCCTGTCCATAATAATGTCCTCAATCAGGGGAAGATTTGTCGGTTTTTCCATGGACATGTTATGGAATCGGAACATCATGAGAAATGTTCTGTCATAAACTATTCTCTCAAGAACATCAGCTTGTTCTGAAAATGCAAAAATAGAAACCAAAGGTTACTACGTTTTTAATAGGTTTCCAATCAGCTTTGTGTTAAAATACATCATGTGTTGGATGCATTGGGCTGATGCAAATCGAAGGTGATGACCCTCACAAAGTAAATAAATGTATATTTTTTATGAGAAGTATTGGTTACAATGATACGCTTCGGGGCTTTTTTGGGCAATAAACCTATTACCCTTTTCCTGCTTTGGGGGGGGGGTTCAGCTTCTCTTTGCTCAACATCATTCACATCATCAAACAGTTGTTCCTTTGAAGCATGTGAAAAATGGTACACATTGTCCTACAAAGACAACATTGATATATATTAGAAGAAAACTACAATGTTGGTCTTAATCACATTACCGCCGCAATTACACTCATGACCAGTTCAACGCTTACTGGTATCTACATAATTGTTTTGCATTTATATTATACAAACCAGCATTCACTGATCCTCTACCAACAGTCCAAACAAGTTCAGCTTGTACATAGATAACTATAGGTAGTCTTTATAGGTAGTCTTTATGTTTGCAAACCTAAGAAAGTTTCTTATTCTAGTCATATTGAGTTGTGTTAACTTCATCTCCACTTCTACCTCTTTTTCCTATTTTTTAGCCATGAAACTACATCATAGAGTTTTCACTAAAACATTGTTGTGGGGTAGGGCAATCACCAGATGCAACTAATATGGTCATTACAAAGAATATACAATAAAGTTTAGGTACAACTAGAACTATTATAGTAACCAAAAAAAACATGTCTAAGTTTGTTTATACATCAGAGTTAATTCATCGGGGCAATTTCGTCAACCAAAGGGTGACCTTGATACTTTTTGGATTTGGATTGGGGAGTTTGATGTTTAAATTACCGAATGTATACATATATACAAGAACTGTAAGACTTACATAACTTTGACATACAAGAATGTTTTATTTATCTGGCAATAAACACCAGACACATGGGGCGCATTGGCTTATGCTTCTATTTGGGGGGGGGGGGGGGGGGGGGGGGGGGGGGGGGGGGGGGGGGGGGGGGGGGGGGGGAAGTTAATAATATTTGCCTGCAATTGTTCTGTTTTTGTGATCTTGAGAGCAAGGTTGGACATTTTATTTGCTACAGGGGACACTATTAAGACTTTGTATGGTGACAGACCGTAAGTTTTAAATACACTGGTATCCATCTTTCCCTCAAACTTGTTTTGTTTTCACACCCCCTATAGGCCTATTGGCACTTTTCTAACTGCAAAGTATTTGTATTATCTAATTTGGTAAATCTAGAGTAGGTTGATGTGAAAGAGGATTTTTCTTTATTAAGTAATACCCTATTGTTTTTAATCAAAACTACAAGGGTGGCTTAGCACATTTTGCCATTGCATATACACTATAACATATTTTGAAATGTTAACTAGGTCTTGTACAAAGGTAAAAAAGGTGACTCGAAGTAAACAGTAAAAGCAATTAAACAGGGATACAAAACTGCAGACCAAAAGGTTGCAAACGGGTGTACCCGAGGCGAAGCCCTACTGCTAGATATTGAACAAGTAGAGTGGTGTTGATTCCTGATCCTTGTTTAATTTCGGGTTATGTTGTTGTATAAACAGATAAACTCTTGGAGATGCGAGTAGACCCTCAAATAAAACCCGAACCACTGCAGAAAATTTTCTGACCCAGAACACACTGATACAAATTAATGGTCCTGGAATCTCTGTTTATACAACATAACCTGAAATTAAACAAAGATCAGGAATTCTGTCGCTTTTAATTCTTATGACCTGATGATGACAATAGTACTTGTCGAAACGTCGGTATGTGATCCATGAATATATTGGCTCGATTTTTTAGGCTCAGATTATTCAAAACCGTAAATAGTGTACCTAAATTAAATTAAACAAATTTTGGGGCTTTAGGGTTGAACACAACAATCAACACCTATAAATGGTGCACTCTAAAAGCCATCCAAATTTCAGCCAATTTGGGCACTGTTTTAAAATTACTCATTTTAGGCGGCTGGCGGGGTAGATATTGGGACTACAGGGTTGAACATAGCACTTCCCCTTCAGGGAAGGGGACCCATAATTATCTTGTCTATAATGCAAACAACTTTCTTTAGATGTATTAGAATTGTGTGAAATGGACTCTGCATGTTGTAGTAGCAATTATATTTGATTTTAACCGGTAAAGCTTTTGTGTAGCTGAGTGAATCTAATTACCCACCTCTGCTCAAGAGGAAACATTTTTTATCAAAAATTACAATAGGGGACGATTTTCCTTAAAAGGTTGAAAACCACTCTTTTATATTTTTAGATTATGTCCCTATGATTAAATATTTTTTATTATTATTTCAGCTTGTTATTTTTAAGCTGTTTCAAAGCAACTTTTAGTTGCAATGGTTTTTTTTTTCAACATTTAAACCAGTCAAAAACCATTAACACAAACCACAAGTTTTGCATTTACAATTAACAAAAAAAATATTTACCTCAGTTTGATCTGGTAGGTTTTGAATTTTTCTTTTTCTTTTTCGTTTTCGTTTACCACCATTTTTTCTTAATCCTTGTTGAGCGGACTGTGTATTTTGGGAAAAAGTCTATAATTTGCAACATATTTTTTAGAATGTTAAACTGATGGTGAACGCCACAATTATGGTAGACACTAAAGTGCACTACTACTTTAAAAGCAGCACTTCTTGGATTCAGGCTGTTGAGAAAAAATACATTGAAAGCAACACATTTATAATAAAACACCAGACGAATCCGGTTAATTGCAGAATCCGTTTAATTGCATCACAATTAAAAATCCCAAACCGTCGCCATCATTTGTTAAGAAAATCGTCCGGTTAATCGCATACCGGTTTATCGCATATACCAGATATTCGCATCGATTTTTAACGAAATATGCGATAAACCGGTTTGATGACCTCTGTGTGAAAGTCAAACAGACCGAGTTTTTCGAATAAAAAACGATAATATGATAGTAAATTCCTCCGGAGGTTATCTCAAGCCGTACACATTGATCCTTTTTTGTTTGCTTTGCCAAAAGTGATAAAACAAGCGTTTAAAAAAAAAGTGTTCAATGTGTCTAAATTACGAAATTGGTGTTCCGGCAAAGACACAGATTTTAATTGCTTACTAAGTGCGAACTCCCAAACCGTCGCCCATTGTTGATCACGTGACAGTCATGGTAATGTTGCAGCTGCAGTTTTGCTGAGTAAGCTAGAAAATAGCGCTACAATCTGAGTCTTAAAAGGTTTGCTAAAATCCATTATTCTGTTTGTCAATTGGATAACGGGTTATAATAGAAACTGATGAAGCTCGCCTTAGCGCTCTTGTACAGTACTGTAGAATGTGCCCAAGGGCTTGCTTACAAATATGCACCTAACCCTTTGCCGCTTAACGCGTTGGTTTGAACGAGAAAACGAAATAGGTCGGAAACAACAGGCCATTTTATGAGTATATTAAGCGAGATACCTAACACATCTTTTTAAATAAACCTGACTGCAAGAGAAAGCACAAATCAAGCGAAATGTAGCGTGTGCGACAATTAAAGAGTGTGTCTGTGTTTCTACTGTTTCTTCAACACACTTGAGCGATTGCACCATTGCCACGACAGCTATGAAGCATGACGTCATGTATTGCGCTGAGAGTAATAAATATAGTTTTGACTTGAGAGTACTTTTTTCCAATTCTCTGAATCAAAAGAGAGTAAATACTGCTCCTTTGCCATAGTTGAGTGTCACAACAACTTTGATTTAGCTTAGGAAGTAAAAATGAGCACTTTTGTTAACGGCGTATACTGTTTACATAGCAACCGGATTATCGAATAATCTCACGGTTTATCCCATCAAATGACCTTGGCAAATGGATGATGCAATTAACCGGATTGGTCTGTATTACATTCATGTGCCAATGGTCTACGTTTTCAAGGTAGGATTAATCATAAGGTAAATTAGCAATTAAAAATATTTTTCATACTAATATAGTTAATAAAAGACATAAAATACCGGCGTGCTTCCACTGCCACCATCACTTGACATATATTTCGGGGTAAAATTAGAACTTTGACAACCTCCATCTCCGTCTATATCACCAAGAACAGGCATTGCATTAGATACACTTGTCTTGGGTAAAGGCTGAAAACAAAAATTACCTTTTTACAAAAAAAGATTTTAATCATGCAACAAAACTAAAAACTTCACATTTATGCAACAAAAGAATAAGACCAAATGTGGTCTTAGCAACATTTTGTAATGCCTCAATGTTTTTTTATCTATCTACTACATGTTGTTTGAGAAACAAGAAAGTTAAGAGAAAGCGTCAACAATGATGTCCCTTTTGGATAAAAGAACAATACCAGTCAATATTTACATAATTTACCCTGTCCATAATAATGTCCTCAATCAGGGGAAGATTTTTTGGTTTTTCCATGGATGTTGTATGGAATCGGAACATCATGAGAAATGTTCTGTCATAAACTATTCTCTCATTAACTTTGGCTTGTTCTAAAAATGTAAGAATAGAATTTACTAGAAGAGTGGCTTAGCACATATTGCCATTGCACAGAAACAGAGAATTATTTATTAACACACACACATACATATATATTTATATGTATACATTCCACACTTGTTTTATAATCAATGCCACATCAGCCACTGTCTTTTATAACTTTAGTTGCTTTTGCAAGCTCATGAGTCACCCACAAATGCTTTTTGCAAATAATGCATTTTACGAGATAACTATGAAAAATTTTGTTGCTATAAGTTTAAACAGGGCGAAAAAAGTCTTCAGAAAAAATTATGGTATATGATGTAAAAACTATACTAGTCTCATTCAATTGGGCCATTGTTTGCCAAACTAACCCGTTTTCGGGGTTAGTGGGTAAATGGCAAAACCTAATAATTAACACCTTAAAATGGCATATTACACAAACTGCCCAAATTTTATTTAGACATTGTTTAAAAAGTTAACCCTTTTTAGAAAGGCTAATGGGGTAATTGATGGGATTGCAGGGCAAAATGTGACAATTGACACATAAGTTTTCCAACTTAGCCAATTTTTTTCAACTTAGCCAATGTTTAGAAATTACACCCAATTAAGGGGTCAATTGGGTGTAGGTGGGCCTTTAGGGTAATACATGTCAATGGATGATGATTTCTACCAACTGTCTAAATTTTATATAATTCCGCCAATGTTTAAAAAATTTGTCCATTTTAGGGGCTAGTTGGGTAAAACTTTGAGGCTGCAGGGTGAAACACAACAATCTACGCCTATAAATGGCAAAATGAACTAACTGTTCAAATTTCATCTTATTCTGACATTATGTAAAAAAATCAACCATTTTAGGGGGCTAGTACAATAAATATTGGGGCTACAGGGTAAGGCACGACAAACAACACCATAAAATGGGTGGGGGGGGGGGGGGGGGGGGGGGGGGGGGGGGGGGGGGGGGGGGGGGGGGGGGGGGGGGGGGGGGGGGGGGGGGGGGGGGGGGGGGGGGGGGCAAATTTGATCCAAATTCGACATTGCATTTTAAGGGGCTAGTGTGATAAACACTGGGGCTATCAAGTCAAACAAAGCAGATGGAACATCTATATGACTATATCTACCATATGTGATAGTTTCAACCAAATAAATCAAGATTTGGGGGGGGGGGGGGGGGGGGGGGGGGGGGGGGGGGGGGGGGGGGGGGGGGGGGGGGGGGGGGGGGGGGGGGGGAAAAGTGCATGGACAAACTTCACCGGAGAAAACAACAACTGAGTAAAATCAAGATGCGACCCCTTCAGGGAAGGGGACCCATAATAACACATTGCAGTGTTGATAATCCTCAGTAAACATAGCTGATATGAGACTATCAAAATGAAGAACTTAAGCACTGTAGCCACCAAATGTTATCACATTTATTTTATAAAAGGTCTCCAATCAGCTTTGTGTTAAAATAAAACATCTGTTCCTCAAAGATGCACTGGGCTGATGTATCGAAGGTGAATACCCTCACAAATTTTTGATGGGAAGTATTAGTTACAATGATAACCTTAGATGCTTTTACTGAAAATTAAACATTCACCCTTTTCCTGCTTAGTAACTTTAAGTTCAAGTTCACTTTGCCCAACATCATTCACATCATCAAAAGGTTTTTCTATTGAAGAATGTGAAAAATAGTACATATTGTCCTATAAAGACAACATTATTAAAATATTGATAGAAACTACAAGGTTGGCCATCATCACATAATTGTTACGCTTAAAGGCTGTTTAACACTTACTGGTATCTGTCTGAAATGTTTGGTGTTGGCATCATAAATCACATCAGCATTACTTGATTCTCTACCACCAGTCCAAACAAATTCTTGCATTGTGGCTAAAAGTTAGCATCAGACATTAGTCAATGATTTGTCTACTAACAGGACATGCAGAATTTCTTACCATCAGAAGCAGGGTTGCTGAGCTTTAGCAAAGCTGCTACAAGCATTTTGTTGCAAACCAAACTATTCTGAAACAAGCTCTAAACAAGTTAATGCTTACATTTTAAAACCGCTGTAAGTGTCCTCTTTTTACAAACATGAATATACCAGACTTTTATGAATAAAACAATTTACTTTAGCTTGATACAAGACTCACAACAAACGTGGTCAACAGTGATTGGTGCTTAATCATCATAATTTTGTCCAAAATTAATTGACAAACTGTCCAAAGCTCTGTGCTCAGCTGTCTTACTTTTTTGTGGGTTGTTAAAAAGTTACAGAAGTGTCCGAGGTTAACAATTTAGCCCTTCGCAATTAAAAAGTTAACCTCTATAGACATTATAATTTAGGTGTTACAGTCAAATCTAACACATTGTATTGTAGTCCACTCAAAGTCCTTTTAACAGCCTTTGCAGTCCTTTTGACACCCTTATGTAACCCTGTTTACGGTTGTACTTCCGTAAAAAATACCTCTTTGTAAAGTTGAGTAAGAAAATTATAGCTCAATAAAGTAAGATCAAGTTGTGAGAAAAGATTCACAAACAATTCCTCCCGCTCAAGAGGGTTATAATTAACCCACTGCATAATCCCAGTCAAAACAGCTTCTTCACAAGTCTGCAAGTTAACCCGAAACCTGTTAGTCACATATACACAAAATATTAACACTAAAACTACAATATACAGTTTACAACTATTGCCAGTAAGTATCTTTCAAAATACAAAATTAAACAGCCAAAGCTGTAAATTGCCATTTCGTCATTTGTACTTTCCCAATTGGGCTGTTTACTTTTAATCAGGTGATTAGAATTTAAGGTGCAGTTTTACATGGTAAACCTGAATCACACACATAAAAGTTACATTAACTAATATAACTGAACTTTAGTTTTTTGGCCACATCATAATATCAAAAAAAATATGTTAAGCGTATTCAGTGCATAAGTTACACACATACCTTGAGTCTTTGCTTAATGATAGCAGATATGCCTTCAAAATCAAGTAGCACAAAATCCTCATGTTTCAGAACAGTTGTAAAGTTCTCAACAATTTTTTGGTTAGTTTTTGAAAGTACATTATAAAGGTTGTATCGTTGAGCATAAGCTCGAAGTTTCAAACAATTATCCACTGATACAATTTGAAGGATACAAGTGTTGCAAAATGCCTTTAGATCTAAATGAATCAGGATATACTCTTGTGTTAAAAGCGGTAATTTCAAATGCATTATACCTTCCATCTTAGTGTACTCAGCATCTTTCAACACTTCAATCACATTATCTTCAGTTACATCAATATCGCCCGAATAAGCATATTCTAAAATGTTTTCCAACCTTTTAGATGGAATCTTGTCAACAGGCACCACATCCACATGTTTTCCATTCTTAGGAAAGAAGATTAAGGTCAGATAATTAGGCATAAATGCTATTTTTCTTTTTAGCTTGCTTATTTTGAACAGTAAAGCAGTAGATTTATATCACCACCCCGGTGCTAGTTAATGATTTTTAAGCAAATTTATTTGTACCTCAACATCAAATTTAGACCGAAAATATTTGGATGCAGCACCAAGAATACTTTCATGAACTGAGTAGTTTTTCCCTTCAGATTGAAGCACTCTGTCACAGTGTTGTTTTGCTCCTTTCCTGTCTCTAAAAAGGTAAGGTTTCAAAAAAATCAGTAAAAAAATGTTATTAATGGCATTCATTCAATGCAAAGTAACATACCGATTCAGATAATCCAAAATATTTCCTTGATGTAATTTTTTATGATCTATGGATGGTCTCATGATGAAACTCAATGATGATCAGCAAAAAACACAAGCAAATTGGTTACTACAAAAACTGTATTTCAATTTTCTTTTACTACTCCAGTAACAACAAAACACCATAATTATTCAGCAATGAACATCGTTTTCTGTATGCATAACAACAAGAAATTCAGTTGGTTGTTAGGACTGCTGTTTTAGCGAAGCTAAAAGTATTACTTCTAAAACTTCTAAAAAGCAGAAAGGTAATAATTATTCTCTTTGGTGTTGTGTTCAGACAAAAAATATAACCGATATTCTGCACATATCAAAACGAAGGTCAAGCAAATACATCCTTACATACTTTTTTTTTATAAACATCAAAGTAACAAAATTTCAACTTGGACTGTTTTACCACACAATTATGTTAACAGAGTTAACAGATTCTAATGTAATATGAACAAAAATTGTTCAATAAATAAGTTACTATACCGAACTTGTGCGCAAGTACATGACATAATAAACCGAACCATTAGCAAATAAAAAGAAGCAACTTTATGTAATTACACAAACAATGCTAAAGCATCGGAAATACCCTTTGCTAAAACATTAATTTTATCATACACATCTTAACATAGCTTTATCATTTACTGTAAACTATTGGCAGTATTTTCATAATAAAAACCTTGTAAAATTGCAAATATTATTTTGGTCACATTTATCTCAAGAACACAATCATATTCTACGAAAACAAATAATATCTTTACACAGATTAGGGCTAAATAACAAAGTGTAGTTTTGTAAAATCATTAAATGTGACACGGTCTAGAAAAAGGCATAGATGAGAGCAAATTTGGTCTTGTCTGGTGCATCCATCTATCTAGAAAACAAAGACCAATAAATGTTGTCACACCAAAATGAAAAGCATGCCAATTTAAATAATCTAATTTGATTTTTTGCATTCTGTCCTATTTCTTACTGATGATCTCATGGCGAAATGATTACTTATGATAATTTCAAAAAAGTTGCTAACAAAAGTGTTATTCTTTTTTCCTTACAGTGCTGCAATAAAATACTACACCTACACAGAATAACTGCCAAAAAAGCTGTTTTCATAACAGATAAAAGCAAGTACTCTACCGACCTCTTGAATGTATAAGATGCATGGGTTTGCTTTTCAGCACATAGCTAACACAAGCAACAGATAGTCTTGAAGCTTTTGAAAGTATTGCAGTTAAAAACATAAGGCCATGTACATTTTTTGTGGAGATTGACGTTCAGGTTAATCGATTATATTGTGACCAAACCTAAATGATGAACATAACAATACAAAATGCACATATTGTTAAATTATGTAATTATTCAAGCAATTTCTGCACACATTTAATTAGATTAAGTGAGTAAATTACATACATTTACTAACTTACTTGTCTGATCTAGATTTTTTGTGCTTGTTGTTTCCATTTACAGATGTCAGGAAGTCTTCAAAAATTTGTTATTCTGCATCAGGTCCCTACTGTTTTCTAAACCATTGCCTAAAAATTGACAAGTGCAAACAATACATGACATATTAACCAAGCAGCAGCAACGAAAAACAAACAACTCGTACCAAATGAGCAGCAAAGCAAACGGAGCTGTGACACGCGTAGGGAAATCCCCCAATCACAGATTTATTTATTTTTTGATAAAAAAGGCCCGCAAAGTAACGAAATAATAGTAGTGACTAAAATAATGGCTCAAATAGACGTAAATAGCGATACTCATTATCGTTCAAACGTGTCGGCAAAAGCTCATGCCATCATCAGTGATAACATTTAATTTAGACACGGCTTAGGCAGTATTGCGATTTTAAGGAAAATGATCGGCCCGAAAAGCTTTAAAAAATGTATTAAAGTTATCGTATTTCATCACTGTACTTGTTTAGCCAAAAAGTGATGTTAGTAAATTGCATTTTACTGTACTTATCGAGTCGGGTTCAATTTTTTTCAAACGAATTATTAAAAAGACAGAGAAAGATATTTTTTTTGAGAATTTTAGAAAAATTATTATCCCCGATAGTTTTTAAAAATTGGATTGAACGTATTTCGTCAACACTTGCGTTTGGCCGAGTTTTTTGTTACGCGATCATTCGTGACGTTTCTCGTTTCGTTTTTCTATTTTCCCTTTATTCTGGCAGAATGACAATAGTCTGATTGAAGCCAACAAAGAAACCTTTTCTTTTCTGAGTCCAAAACATGACCAAGAGCCAACCACATCGACTGTCCCATAAATATGCCCTTTGTGTATGGCATAGAGTAGAAACCGAAACATGTACGGCTGCCTGTATACACGATGTTTTCAAAAAAAGGTGCAATGGCGGCTCGTGAAAAGGCACGGTAAACCGGCAGGAGGCGCGTAAATGAATGTATTTGTTCAAAAGTGAGTGTGAAATTTGGGCTTGGCTTTAGGCACAAAGTACCTTCATATGTGAAGGCACATTCGATAAAGCCACGCGCATTTCTTTATCTACTACAAGTAGTCGTTCTCGTTTATTAGTTTTGATGTTTGTCAACACGGAAAATCCACTCTCACATGAATATGACGAGAAAAAACTGCAACAAAAGCAAAATAGCTTTTTCAACGCAAGGATATTCATTTTAAATTTTAATCCAGAACCGTCGCGAAGCATCAGCTTAAAGCAATACTACCATCTACCACAAATTTAAGTCTTAAGCCGCAGCAAGTCAATGTTGTTGTTGTACTGTCAAATTTTGGTCAACATTTGTATTACAGCGGTTACTGTCGTTCAAACCAAATGAAGTTACATTGTTTGTTTTCGGGATATCGGCGTTACGGTAGTGTTCTCACCTAATTTTTGGAACAGTTTGAGTTTTAAACAAATTTGTCATTCAACTGGTCTAGGCTACTGCTAAACGCAACACTAGTTGTTTTTCGGGAACATTTTTTCTGACGTATTTCCCACCAGAACGGTAG
>QLIY01001153.1:0-10255 GCA_003260075.1 Phallusia mammillata | reverse complement strand
TATTTTAAGTATTTTGTAACTTGAAGTTGTATGTATCCATTTTCACCCCTTTACCCCGAAATATTTGTTTGTTTGTTCACATGTCAATGAGGTCAGAAATACAAGACTTGCTGAAATTTTAAACAGCTGTGGATAGGGTGCTCCTTGTAGGCTGTTAAAAATTTTAATGCAATCGGCTCAGTAATTACTTTCACAGCCCCAAATATGTTTTTACATGCTGTCTTTCGTCAAATTTGTGCTCGCTCGGTGCACAGCTGATGCAATGGGAGTGATTGACGATAATGGCACATGGAAATTGCCTCTGCTTCACGCATGAACGCAGTCATTACTTGACTATTTTTTCACTGGTTGGAATTAAGATTTTACAATGTTAGTTATATTGCACTGTAAACATTAATGTAGGTCAACTTATTTGTGTTTCGAAACGCGGACATAAAAAGCCCAGCTAAACAATCGCGTTGTTGGTATGTAGAAACTTAACGGCGCCAGGGAACGCTATGTGTGGATTAAAAATCATAATTCAACAAACAAAGGGCTATTAAGAAAAAAAAATGTTGAACCTTTGTTAAAAGTTTAAATAGTTGGACTCATCACTTTTCCACCTCGTGAAAACAACGCGCAACTGAAAAGTGAATATCTCGGCCTTGCAAATAACTGGACGTGCTATCAGGCAGTATTTTTGCACTGTGCAATTAAGTTATGTGTGTAGAGCATTTAAAAACGTTAGTTATGCAACTGTTGTATCACACAGTTTTGCATATATCCCCTACAATTGTAATGAATGGTGTGTAAATATGGCACAGTTTCTGTAAAATGTAAAATGAAATATAGGAAAACCACTATTTCCAGTTTATTGTGCACTATTTTTACTGTTACCAAATCGCATATGCATATGTGTGGGGACCCATTAGATTATGCTTGCAGAAACAATTATGTTATAAAGTGCCAGGAAAAAGATAGGGACCCAATGAAATGTAGGTGCCAAATATATATCCATTATAAATATAGTAAATGGTATATGTGATACATCGTTAAATATGATGTAGTATATATAAACTGGCAAGAAAGGAAAGAGAAAAGGCTGGAAAAGGAAAGAGAGTGGGTTTGACAGGAATATACTTTTGCAATTAGTTGTCTCAAGTGCGTAGTTGTGGCACATTTTTATTTTTCTTACTGTGGTACATTTTTATGTTGCTTCTTATATTTTAGACTTGCGGAGAAGCACTTTTCACTGGGATTGTGCAGTGGGTTAATCATAACCCTCTTCAACGTGAGGAATTGTTTGTAAATCTTTTTTCACAAATGGAGTTTTCTTCAATGTCAAAAGACTTTCTTGTCCATGTTTCCAAAGAGGTAAAACTTATCTTTACTGTGGTCAGTTGACTTAGTGCAGGGGTTCACAACCTTTTCGCTATGACTGCGGCATCCTTCTTTTACCAACAGCCACAAGGGTCTGCTTGCTTTTGTTTTAAAATTACTGATGTAAAGAAATATGTTTATCTCATATACATACACCATCTAATGGCACACAACTATTTGTTTGGTAATAATATTTCAGTCTACAAAATCTTTTTAGAGCATTTTTAAATTAAAAGCCGTCCTTTTCTTCTTCGTGGCTGCAGGAGGTTCACCCAAGACTTAGTTGTAAAGTTACAGCTCAAAAAACTTGAAGTTTTAAAAGCATGTACATGTGCTAAACTACATGATCTAAAGCAGTGTTTTTCTTTTATTAAACTGTACAGCCTACCTCATATAGAGTGATTATTACTTGAGCAGAATATTTTTGCGGGGGGGGGGCAGAAAAGCCCAGGTTTATTTGTAATTTGATGCACAGATCATGCTGAACAGTCTAACAAACAGTCTTAACTGTTTCTGGTGTAATCATCTGTATTGTGATGCTTGTAGTTTCTGTTTTTTGCATTGTTTGCACACAATATGTGCACAAAATGTTTTAAGCAAACAACTATTTGGTTGGTAATATTTCAGTCCACAAAATCTTTTTGGAGCAGTTTTTAAATCAAAAGCTGTCCTTACATATATTTTAATGTATGTGGTCATGGTGGCACAAACTCTTCTTTGTGGCTGCAGGTGGTGCACCCAAGACTTAGTTGTAAAGTTACAGGTCGAAAAACAGAAGGGGGGGGGGGGACCTAATATAAAATAAGTTTGTGGAATACATTAACATTTTAGCAGAGGTTATAGTGTATGTACAGTGACAACACATGCTGAACCAACCTTTTAGTTATTGGTGATTATTGGTATTGTACAATAGTGTGAGGCCAGGGTGATATATTGGATAACAATTTGATTACAGAATAGGGTGTCTCGGGTATAACTACAGTCCTATGGTGTATCAACTACAGGTTTAAAACAAATAACTCTAAACTTTTAAATTAAGGAATAAAACCTCATGTATGTACCCTTGATGATCTCTTTACTCAGTCACATTTCTAGTGTAAGGTTTACACTAAAATTTTTAACATTTTTGCGTTTGTTCAGAATTTGGTGAGGAATAGTTCTGTGTGCCTGAGTTTGCTTGTTGATGAAACACTGAAACTTGCTCAATCACCATTTACTGGTAAGCCACTTTGCTAATTGTATGCTTGCTTCTCTGAATAATTGCTTATCTAAAGATACACAAAAGTTGTTTTAGTTGAAATGTTTGCCAAATTTTCATCTCCCAAAGTAGGTGTCACCAACCTTTTAAAACTGTAGGACTACCTTCAGATAACCAAAAGGGCTACCAGTAAAAAAACATAAGTATAAACATGTTAAAATAACTTTAAAGCATACCAAATAACAGTATGGATAACTTAGTCGAGACTGACATGACTTTGTTTTTGTGTTCATACAATGGCAATGTGTTCATATGTCGTTGTCAAAGTGACATTGTTTAGGTTAACATGTTACTAATTCATTTTATAAAAACATAGCCTAAGTTTTTTATGCTTATCAGTCATGTTGTGTGGCACATATAATCATATTGGTTTTGACAAAAGGGTTACTTGTAAATCCCTGTCTATAACAGGGTTCTCAAAATAAAGTCTGTTTTGAGAGCTAGAAATAAATCTCGAACTAACACGAAGGCCACATGATAAAAAGTTTGCTAACAGTTATTAGTAAAACAATATCCAATATAATTTTAGAACATATGTTATATTTATGGCATGTACTACACAAAAAGTTTGACAAAACTATTCAACAAAAAAACAGAAAACTGAAATAAATCACCTACGCTTCTTTTGCTGTTTTTAAAAAAAATTGCTCATAGTGACGCAACAATACAATGAGACATCACAATATGTCCGTCAAGTAGTATACAAAGTATTTTAACAATTTAACTTACTGCACATTCTGATAAAAAAATCAGATTGCAAAATAGGTTGCCACAATTTCGATATCCTTTAATATTTCTGGCATTTTCAAAATGCACAACTTTCGATTTAAAATGCTTTGGGGGCACATAAAGCCGGCTTGATGTATACCCCTTTTTAGCGGACCACTTTGTTCACTAACTGGAATTTATTACCTTGCATGTGACATAACAGATGATTGTCATGTTTGTTGCACAATGCTTTGTGGGGGGGGGGGCAAGGTTAGTTAAACGTGTTTCATTACTTTTTATGGTATCTTTATGTATGCATGCATCATTTTATTCAAACTATGGCTTTTTCTACAATCAGTCCCAAGTCAAATTTACAGTATGTACCCTAAGTTGGTCAATTATGTCCAAACTTTACAAATGTGAACAGTTTGTTCATTCATGAAAAAAACTAAGATAATTGGGAGTGTAATTTAGCTTTTCATAATTGCCAGTGGTTCATGTTCGGTGACAAGCTGTTGGTATTCTTTTGTGTTAATAAGGTTATAAATTAGGTCTTGTGTATTTTTTCACAGGCAAAATTCTGATTGTTGGTGGAAATGAGTCACCTAATGATTGTGTTGTTTATGATGTCATCACCAGGCAGCCAACTCATTTGCCAGTAAGTATTAAATGTTTTTTTTAGAAAAAATGGGTGAGTAGTGCCAATTGCACTTGCAGACAATTTGCATCTGATATATTAAACCAGCGGTTCTCAAACTCGGTTCTGTGCAGTATTTTTGCAGGGCTGCCAAGAGGTCAAAGTCATTCTGCAATCTTATTTGATGTCAGTTTTTGCTGCAGAATAAGTGAAATACATTTTAAATGGACAGTCTTAATTGCTAAACATACCTTTTATTCCATCACTAGTGTAATAAAAATACAAACATTTGCACACAATTCCAATGATGTTTTTTCTTTTGCTTTCTGCATCTTGCTATGGAAAAGCTCTTGCCTTTTTATTCTCTGATAACAAAAGAAATATACCAAAGCATTGATAACACAGACAATATTGTGTGTTATTGCAATTTTCACAAGCCTGTTTGTTAGGGATGGGCTAAAACTACAAGTGTTCTGTTTGGTCGAGTACCTACCATCTCACGTTAATATGGGTACTTGGTGAAGCATGATTGGTGTATTGTTGCATCAAAAAGGCTCCCATTTAAGTCCCTAATGTGACCACAAGGGCCGTATTTAAACTAGAGATGCACCCAATTGGCTTAGCAGTTTTGCCAAACCGAATGTTCTATACATCTCCTATTAAAAACAAGTTTCCTGCATAACATGTGAGCAAGCCAATGCTAAGTGCCACGTATAAAAAAACGCAACAAAAACATGAGTTTTATTTTCACTATTTTCTCTGTTACAAATGTTGTGTTGTCAATGAGGTTCAAAGCATATTTTCTTTTGAAAAACTTCTTTCAGGTTAGCATTCATTCTTTTGGCTAATGCTCAGCTGAATTTATGCAACTGCTCGGCCGAGCGCCAAGCATTACAAATTATTATGCTTGGTACCGAGTACAGGGGCCCAGGCTCAGCTCAGCCCATTCCACCATTTGTAATAAGTAACTTTTTAAAATATTTCCACATTTTTCTAATAGAATCTAAACATTGGAAGATCTGGAACCGCTGCAGTAAAAGTTGGAAGTAAAGTTTATGTGGTTGGAGGTTTTGCAGCAGTTGATGAAGATGGTTATGGCGACAGTGACAGCAACGACAATGAAGATCATGACAGTGATGATACAGATGAAGAAGGTGGTCAAAGTGATGATGAAGGTGGCCTCAGTAATGATGTAGGTGGTCATGGTGATGATGAAGTTGACCTCAGTGATGATGAAGATGACCTCAGTGACGATGAAGGTGGTAATGAACATCAAAGTTGTGAAATTTTGGACTTAAATGAACCAACAGAATGGAAGGTGCTTCCAGATATGTCCAAACATCGCTTAAATTGTGGTGCAGGTTTCATAGCAGGTTTGTTTATGAAGCAAAATTGTGTAAGCTTGGTAGGCTGTTGTTGAATTAATGCCAAACAATTTGCTATAGAATACACCGACTGCCTTAAATAAAATAAAGTCACGGAGTGGCTATAAAAAATATAGGATATTTGTCCAAACATCAATTACTCACATAAATTTATCAAAAAGTTTTTTTTTGTTCTTTGATTTGCAGATCACATCTATCTTACCGGAGGTCAGAATCAGAATGCTACAACACTGTCAAGTTGTGAGAAATTTGACATCCACAACAAAATGTGGACAAAAATAAAAAACATGTTGCATGCAAGGGAGGAACATGGAACTGTTGTTTGTAATGGTAAGGATACAAGCAATTTGGTGATATATATTTTCGTGGGCTTTTGTTGATAACGTATAAACTTTGTTTACATATAACTTTTGATTGTAAGTTGATTCAAGTTGAAAGTTGATTGTGATCATATTTGAAGCATAGCATTAGAAATTCAGCAGATGGTGCTATAGGAAGCCATTTTGTGTGCAAACATACCATTCTATCAATATCATAAACCTAAATTTAGTGGTAATGTTGCTTTAGAATCACTTTATTGCTTGGGTGGTTATGATGATGAAACTGTTGTATTATCTTCATGTGAACGTTATGATGTGAGGAGTGATGTATGGAATGAGATTGCACCTCTCAGTGAACCAAGAGGTGGTTTGACATGTGTTGTATTGGATGGTAACATCTATGCAATTGGTAAGACTTGCTAGTTTGATTTTTTGTTTTTGATTTTATGTTAGCTATTACTTTTTAATTATGTTTACTTTAATATTATCTGTGACTTTACTGTCTGCAAAAAATGCTTGTACTGCAATAGGCGGATTTAAAAACCTGAAAACTGTTGAGCGTTTAAATCCAAGGCTAGGCACATGGGAGAATATTGCACCACTTCAACATGATCATGGTCAATTATCTGCTTGTGTGATTGGAAACAAAATTTTTGTTATTGGAGGGTGAGAATATTTAGCATTTACTATTTGGATAATTTTGGAAAACTTTGTCCACCTAATCTTTTTTGCATTTTGCATTTAAATTTATTATTGATATAAAGTGGTCATATACTTTGTTGTGTAAATTTGTTTCTTGGTGTAGATGTGAGGAAAAACTTTAGCTTTTGCAATTAACCTATCTATATGATAACATTTTAAAATGCCATTCAAGAACAGTACAGCCCTTAGTGAAGGAAGGTCTGTTTAACTGCAATCATAAGTAACATAGTGTAATCATCAAAAAAATATCATGGTGCTTTTTAAACAAAATTATTGTGTGCTTTTGTGTCCATCCAACCTTTCGGATAAAACTTTTTGTTATACCATAATAATACAAAGTCCATTTGCAGGAAAACAGTTGAAGTTTATGATCCAACCTTAAATGTTTGGGCAACTGCTTTTGAAATTGAGAAACCAGTGTCCGGGGCAGCTGTCGTTGCAATTTAAACTGTTTTGTTGATATTTATTTTATTACTGTGTTACAAATACTGACCATTAATGTTCATTTCTTTCATTATGTACATCTCCTGTTTTTTGTTTTACTATGTTTGAATATGAACAGTTAAAGCCTAGTCAGTTTTTGTTATATATTACTGCAAATCATTGATACAGAAGATAAAGAGCTGGAAGCAGTTTTTGCCTTGCAAAGACTCTGGGTTGTGTTAGATCAGCCCCCAAGTATGTAATTTGCTGGTTAAATTAGTATGTATAAGTTATAATATTTAAACATCCCTATTAAATATTTAAATGTTGCTATGAAAATCACATATATTGTAAAAAGCTCTTCTACTTTCTGATGCAGACATTTTGAAATTATTATTTGACTCAATGTATGATGAAGAAATCATTTCCGAACAGACTTTTTTCAAATGGGAAAGGGATCAATCTGCTGCTGAATCGGAAGGCAAAGGAGTTGCACTGCTCTCTGTGAATCCATTCTTTACATGGCTCCGAAATGCAGATCCTGAAAGTGATGATTAGTATATCAGTTGTCTCATTAGTTCACATAATTGTGAATGTATTCTGTTCCTGCAGTAATTGTAGAGTTACGTTTTTTATATCTTACCTTGCATTTGAACTACAACTCGTGGATTTTATTCTTTCCTGTATTGCTTTTTCCTTGCGTAGTCTTTACGAAAAAAATACACGTATATGGTTGTTGCATTTAGGATTCTGTCGTGGCCATTAGTACCAACAGCTGTGGTTCTGGTAACATCCTGTCGTGGGTTCGAATCCCACGGCAGGCAAGATTTTTCTAACCTGTGCCTTGTCATATGGAAATGTAAGACCGACTGATTCGGTATAACGCCTTTAATAGGCCTGGTGTACTGTGATTTATCGATAAGTAAGCCTTTGTTCGCTGGTTTGCATCGACGCTTCAGGGCTGATCTTAGTGTGATATATTTTTACCCAGGATTCTTTTGGCCTTTTAGAACCAGGGTAAAAATCTAGTTTTAAGCAAAGCTATAAATATTTGCTAAAAACAGCCTACTTGCAACTTTAGTTATGTAAATTGCTGTAAAAGTGGCCTATAGAAGCTATAAAATATTCTCTGTCAACCTGACATATAAAAAAGCATTTTTGAAGTGTCAGTTTGTGCATCTGCAGCAAATTAAATTATATTTACTTGTCATTTCATGTTTATATGGTTGGCTATAAGTCATTTTTAAATATATTTTAGAAAAAGTAAAAACGGAGACCTAAAGTCAGTGGAAGTTTATGATCCCACTTCTGATACATGGACATATGCTTTTAAAATTAAGAGCGCACTCTGTGAAGCTACTGTTGTTGCCATCTGAACTACAGTTGATAGTTGTTTGAAATTTATCACTGCAATTTGACTTCTTTTCCATCGTTGTTTTCAAAACTGTCTATGCAAAACTTTTTTATGAATACTGTTTAACTCCGAAGACAATAAGCACTTAAAGCTAGTTTGGTATTTCATCATTTTTTAATATTATTGTTATTTCACCAATTTTGTGATGCTGTTTTGCATGATGAAAGACGTAGCCTATCCTTCGAGTTTCAGATGTGTAGGCTTTATTGCTTATCCAAGTTCACATTTTAAGCCTTTTTCAATGCTTGATAAAGATCGATAGTGGACACGGCTGTGTCTTCTTACCGGCTGTAATTGTAACGTATGAATATTAGGTTTTATTAATTTTGTGCTGATTAAATGGAATTTTTCATTAGTGAACTGTTTGGTCATTGTTTTCTGGCAACAGGTTGTTTGAAGTTGGATGGTACGTGTTGAGCGTTGTTAAACTTTATTTGAATTACTGACATTTATTAGTTAGACCGAGCATTTATTCTACATTTGTGTTACTGCATTGAACTGATTTTCCCTGCATCGCTGCATAGCAATAAAAACGACTGGGAGTAGGACGTTGGTGGAACCAGTCGAGAGGGCCTTTAAACTAGCCACCAGTGTTAGAGAACGAGGCAAAGGAAGGCGACAAATCACTGATGGGAAGTTAGGCGTGAAGGTTTGATCGCAAATGCTTTGATTGCAACTTTAATCATTTTCAGTTACAATACCTAATCGCTAATGTTATTGTAGCCTGTACACATCTTTTAACTGCAGTTTAATCTAGACGAGGAGCTAAATTAGTATTTTTTTGGCAAAGACCATGACTACATTCAGCACCATCTTGCGTTTCAATGGCAAACACTAAAAACAGATATGGTGTGGCAATGCCCGATATACCGTCAAACTGTTCGTTGTGTTTTAGTCGAAAACATGGCTGCAAAAATTTTTCAAGAAGCTTGATGTAGTTTTTTAACGCTTATCTTTCACACAGGAACTGGAAACAAACAACACCAACCAGTAACTAGACGTGCCATATCGCAAGCCTACCTACAGTGGCCTGTAGAGCACATGGGACAGTTTTTACCACATCACCACAAACGGAACCTCGTTGACTGCCTCCTTAAAAATGGCACATAACATTTCAAATTCGTACAAAATCATGGACCTTGAGTTTAGAACAGTAAAATCCATGCTGCGCTCCAATGGATACCCTTGTACTTTCATTAACAGGTGCATTAAAGGTTCTCTTAACAGATGTCATCGCCGCACCTTTTCATCTTTACATAAATACGGAAACCATACCTTTTGTGACAATTCGTCTGTCCTCTCTAGGATTCACATTATAAAGTGTAGCGCGAGAGCTGAAACTATTCGATGTGCAGTTACGTGTAACCCACAAACCGACAAGACTTCTTTTTTTTTCTGTCAAGGACCGCCCTTGCAACAACCTCCGTTGTAACGTTGCTTACAGGCTTACGTGTTCGTGCGGGTGATCCACCATTGGTGAAACGCAACGAAATTTAGTCACACGAATAAAAGAACACCAAACCAACGAAAAATCGTAAGTGTGCAGGCATCTTTAACGGTACTTGATGCAATTAAACATAGATATCGCAAGAATATGTTCAAATTTGAACAAAATTATTCTCACAAGTGAAAGTTTTAAACATTTTTCGTAAACATGAAATATAAACCATATAAACATGAAATGACAAGTAAATATAATTTAATTTGCTGCAGATGCACAAACTGACACTTCAAAAATGCTTTTTTATATGTCAGGTTGACAGAGAATATTTTATAGCTTCTATAGGCCACTTTTACAGCAATTTACATAACTAAAGTTGCAAGTAGGCTGTTTTTAGCAAATATTTATAGCTTTGCTTAAAACTAGATTTTTACCCTGGTTCTAAAAGGCCAAAAGAATCCTGGATAAAATATATCACACTAAGATCAACCCTGAAGCGTCGATGCAAACCAGCGAACAAAGGCATACTTATCGATAAATCACAGTACACCAGGCCTATCAAAGGCGTTATACCGAATCAGTCGGTCTTACATTTCCATATGACAAGG
>QLIY01001152.1:0-50661 GCA_003260075.1 Phallusia mammillata | reverse complement strand
CCCCCCCCCCCCCCCCCCCCCCCCCCCCCCCCCCCCCCCCCCCCCCCCCCCCCCCCCCCCCCCCCCCCCCCCCCCCCCCCCCCCCCCCCCCCCCCCCCCCCCCCCCCCCCCCCCCCCCCCCCCCCCCCCCCCCCCCCCCCCCCCCCCCCCCCCCCCCCCCCCCCCCCCCCCCCCCCCCCCCCCCCCCCCCCCCCCCCCCCCCCCCCCCCCCCCCCCCCCCCCCCCCCCCCCCCCCCCCCCCCCCCCCCCCCCCCCCCCCCCCCCCCCCCCCCCCCCCCCCCCCCCCCCCCCCCCCCCCCCCCCCCCCCCCCCCCCCCCCCCCCCCCCCCCCCCCCCCCCCCCCCCCCCCCCCCCCCCCCCCCCCCCCCCCCCCCCCCCCCCCCCCCCCCCCCCCCCCCCCCCCCCCCCCCCCCCCCCCCCCCCCCCCCCCCCCCCCCCCCCCCCCCCCCCCCCCCCCCCCCCCCCCCCCCCCCCCCCCCCCCCCCCCCCCCCCCCCCCCCCCCCCCCCCCCCCCCCCCCCCCCCCCCCCCCCCCCCCCCCCCCCCCCCCCCCCCCCCCCCCCCCCCCCCCCCCCCCCCCCCCCCCCCCCCCCCCCCCCCCCCCCCCCCCCCCCCCCCCCCCCCCCCCCCCCCCCCCCCCCCCCCCCCCCCCCCCCCCCCCCCCCCCCCCCCCCCCCCCCCCCCCCCCCCCCCCCCCCCCCCCCCCCCCCCCCCCCCCCCCCCCCCCCCCCCCCCCCCCCCCCCCCCCCCCCCCCCCCCCCCCCCCCCCCCCCCCCCCCCCCCCCCCCCCCCCCCCCCCCCCCCCCCCCCCCCCCCCCCCCCCCCCCCCCCCCCCCCCCCCCCCCCCCCCCCCCCCCCCCCCCCCCCCCCCCCCCCCCCCCCCCCCCCCCCCCCCCCCCCCCCCCCCCCCCCCCCCCCCCCCCCCCCCCCCCCCCCCCCCCCCCCCCCCCCCCCCCCCCCCCCCCCCCCCCCCCCCCCCCCCCCCCCCCCCCCCCCCCCCCCCCCCCCCCCCCCCCCCCCATTTGAGCTAAACTTAAGTACTTAGGCAATCCACATGAGACCTTATTCAAATAGAATGACAAACTGACGTAAGCCCCCCCCCCCCCCCCCCCCCCCCCCCCCCCCCCCCCCCCCCCCCCCCGCGGACCCCAGTTTGGGAACCGCTGTTCTAGAGAATGTGCTTTGGGTTAGACTTCAATAAAAATTCTAATATATCGGTCTGGCTTACGATATTGTGCTTTTCAACCCTCTTAAACTTTCAGAGAATATATTTGAATGTAATGCACATGGGAATTTTTAAAAACGGTTTGCCACTCGCCACATACTTACTACAAATGCAAACATAAGGAAGTTCCCCCCCCCCCCCCCCCCCCCCCCCCCCCCCCCCCCCCCCCCCCCCCCCCCCCCCCCCCCCCCCCCCCCCCTTTTATTGGCCGTTTCAAGCTATTTGGTTTTTAAGACGTTTGTGTATTGTGCCGTCTTAATGCTTTAAGTGATTTACCTAAAAATACTTGTACAAACTAATTAATTCCAGGTCATATTTGTTGTGTATTTGCGTTACTCGTGCGCTAATTTTTTGTAATATTTACTTTACTCTGTCGGGTTACCTTTATTCGACGTTTGCTTAACCTCGATATTGGTGGTGCAATGGACTAAATCGATATTTTATTTCGAAGTCATGTTGATATGAAATTGCTTAAGTCACTTGTAAGGGCTAAAAACTGAAACATTTTTTGAAGGTTTGTTTTCTTTTCCAGACTTAGTTATAAACAATGTCTTGTAACAAATACGATTATGTGGTTTGTTATCAAGATAAAAGCCCACTGCCGACGAAAATCAAACAGTAGTTTAATGCTTGTTAAATAAAGTTAGATTCTTGTGCGAATAAATAATTGTCATGTGGTACCACTTTTCAAGTAATACAACAAACTCAGTAACTCGTTGGCACCCAAAACGACGTGTTTTCTCTTTATGTCAACATGAACAATGCTGGCATGACTTACGGTAATTTACAAATTGAATCTCAGTCAGGTACATGTGAATTTTGTAACGTTGTGATTGTAAAATTCCCAATTAGAATGATGTTTTAGAGTTTATTTCAAAAGTTAAGTTCAGCTTTTTTCTTGACGCGCAGCTTCACTACTTTTCCTTTGGTTGTTTGGCCGATTCCAATTTGCGAGTTAAAACTATGTACAGATCTGATAGTTACATTTGAAAAAAAAACTTCCTGAGAAGGTTTTAATAGTTAGTTATTAAAAACAGATAGCTGCTTACAAAAATCTGTTAAAGGGGTTGTCCAACTGAACGAAATATAAGTTTGTTTTTGTGTGTTGCGTAGTTATTTTGTCTCATTAAAGACATTAAATTAGTTTATAATTTTTAATTAATGCCGTGGTCATAGATTGCTGCAACCTATGAATATTCTTCAATATATCAATTTGTTTTGTATCCAGTTTCTCCCAATAAAACAACTCGTTTAGTTTCACTGTTTATCTAACCACTTTGATCTTGACCAGAATATCCCAAAAGGTATCTACACAAGATTTAATTTAAAAATTTGCAAATTTTAATGTTATAAACAACTTTAGGTTTTGTGATATTTTCAGACTTCAGAGATGCCAACCTACAGCTTGCCGACATTTGGATCCATTCGGGTGAAAAACAATAGTTATCAGGTAAACAGAGAATACATAAAAAACCCAACGCACAATGGAAGATCAATAAACGACAAAATCCTTTTCCAGGAACTGATGATGCCACATAGGCGAAATCTATATTCCTTTATTTGAACAGACTGATTCTGTTCTGCCAAGGGTTTTGTCGTCCATTGGTTTTACTGCATTATAGTTAAAAAGGCAAACAGTGATCGTCTGTTTAAGTCATGCTGTTGATGGTTTTGGTATATTACTAAAGTTGTCATTTTGTTCAGAAACCCGACTAACCTAAAAAAGCGCAATGTGTTACTTTTAACAAAGTTTTGAACTTTTTTATATTAACGTTAACACGCCATTTTTGGTAATGTAGGTATTTTGAAACAAAAACAGTTAAGTCAGATTTCTTTGTAAATAGCGCCACAATTCACAGATATATTTGTGTCTATTTTTCAGAAACCAACGGGTCGTCCTCAATCGTGGTATCGACTGAAAATTGATCGTGATGATGTCTACAGTATCATTAACGTCTTAGTAAGTTTAAATGTTAAGGTGCAGAACTCTTGTTATAGTTTATGATGATTATTTTTCCTATAATCTCAAATGCACAAATAAACAGAATAAGAGTCCTGGCTTGCAATATTCTTAGGCTAACCTTTTTTACCTTCTTGGTTTTAAAATGTATTGCAATGTAGATACAAACATAGATAATACAAAGAAGCTACTACATAATTTTGATCAGTTTTATGCTTTTGCATGACTATAATGTGTCCAAACCTGCAAAATGTCACGCGATTACTTGATTGAAAAATAAACGAGTACCGATGGAGCGCATTGTTCTTAGATTCTCGAAAACGATGTGAGGTCACTTCGTGGAATTGCTGAATACTCCGAATTTCAATTAGCCTGTCACAACTATTTCTCGGTAAGTTGTTGTTTATGTTAAGAACTATTGTAAGTATTTGTCACTCCCTAAAAAGAACTTATTTGTTCATAAAGGTTAAACAGCTTTACCGAGAATACATGCGTAGAGGTTGGGATGGCTTCTTGCAGTTTTACGGAGATATGTGCCCTAAAGCGCAAATGTCGACTAAGACTGTCCTTGGCCAACTTGAAGCTATCCGTAACATGTACTTGTTTGACGATCTTGATTCTTTGTTGAATGCAATCGAACTTTTCCACGATTATAATACATTCTAAATATTTTACTTTATATGTTGTTTATGTAGAGATTTGATATTATCACACTTCACCTTTTAAACAAGTTAATTATTCATCAAGATGCTTTACAATACTATTTTTAATTTGTTGTTTGTTGCTGTAAGCCAATAAAGCAGCCTGGTTTGTTTCGTGGTTCTTCGCATATACGCCTTTACTGTCAGAAACTGTGTACACAAGCAAGTATTTCAATTTCTTTGAGTCATGTCACTCGTCAGGTTGATGGTTTATGTATAAGGTACCTGTAGTTCACAAGGCCCCTTAAAACTGTTGGCCATAACCGAAAAACCGTTAAAGAGTTTCCGGTCAAATTTAGCTTCGTGGTCGTACAGAGGTTTGATACATTTTTATTATACCTAAAAAGGTTCGGAAGTTTTTTTTTCTAGGATGACTGGTTAAAAAATGAGCCTTATACCTATAGGGTTAATAAAGCCCAACATTTAAGTTAAAGAAACCAATCATACTCTATTTTACTTTGCTTTGGTCAAAATAAACTTTAAGCTAGCATCACAATAAACCGCATGACGTATGTGGGCCTGTAACTTTTAATCCGAAGGCACTAACAACGATAACATCCGTTCAATCATTGATAATACTGAATGAAAGATCACATTCCAAAAGGTGCAACTACCCACTTAAAACAACACGTCAAATCAACACACAAAAACTGCTTTAGTATTACAAACAACTTTTAATTGGAGGTTAGTTTTTATGTCGCTTTTCCAATTTTAGTTGTTGGTAGCGACAACTTTCCCGCAAATATGCACCGAATGGCTGTAATCGTGTAAAAGAATGTGTTTGTGGATTGACTAGATCTTCTTCTCTCTAAGCCTAACAAAAAATAGTTTATATGCATACCAGTCGCTTTTTGCTGCAAAAACTCCTTACAAAATGACAAAAAATGGACTGTAATTGAACCAATGGCTTAAAGTCGTAAACGAAAAGTTTTGAATTTGGATTGGTCGTAGCAACTATTATTTTTACAAACAATTTTAGAATTGATTTGCCAGCAGCATTATCAGTATCAGTGCTTCGTGGCCCGACTTACGAACTTCTTTCTTATAATGCAACTTATAGTGTTAAGCAGCCTTTGTCTGTAACATTAAAACCGGTGCTTTTCCGGCATATATTGGCAGCCAAACGATTTTACTCCTATATATTTATACATTTTCTTATATAGTCAAACATATTTAAGGGAAATGTTGTCGTATGATTTTCACGTCTCAGAAACTTAGATGTAATCGGATATATTTTGAAACCAGTTGATGAATACTGTATCGCATTGATGTACTGTCCGATATCCACCTTGTAATTTGGTTGAGGGGCATTTAGGACAAGATGATCTGTATCTTGCTTATCTGTTCCACAGTGTGGGCATTCCGAATTAGTTGTACCGCCCAGCATTGAAGCATGAGGGCGGTGCGAGCATGTTTTGATCGGTTCGCTGCTACCCAGTGACGTCTATGTGCTATATCGAAACCTGGAAGTGGAGTTGTGAAGTCGTCAACTAGCTCTCCTCCTGTGGGCATGTTTGGAATGTACCGCCTTGCACTTTTTAAAATAAGTTTGTGAAATCTGGGTAATTTTTGAGCTGTTGGAGGAATATGAATGCATGTTTGATCCACGGCTTTAGAAACTTTACCCAATCAGCTTGTTTGATGTTCCATATGTTTTTTGGAAGAAAGTTATTGATAGGAATTCTTAATCCAACTGTAATTAGTTTGGGCCGATGTTGGCTGTGTGGGAAGGTAGACAAAACACCGTATTTTGTTCCATCTTGAGGAATTAAAGGTACCCTAGGTTTGGGGTCGTATAGTAGATGAGGATTTGTGTCATTTAACCATTGCCCTAATTGTTTTTTGATTCAGGTGATGTTACTGTAGCGTGAGTTTTTTGGAGCAGAGCGATGTCGACTCTGTGTTGTAAGAGGATTTTCCCAAGACATTCGAATTTGGGCATTGAGCTTCCTTCGTACGCCTCGCAGTAGTTGGGGTGTTTGGTACGATTAATAAAATTAATTGAATTTACTGTTGTCTGTTAGTTAAGTGATAAAGTAAGTACAAAAAATTACAATGGTGTAAGTTAGAACTGCTTGCCAACAAGTATTAGCAAACACACAAAATGCACCTTAAAAAAAGAAAACAGCGAAATAGCCAGTTTAAAAAATATTGGTATTATAACAGTGCAGTACTGCCAAACTCACCGTCTGGTATTCTGTAGATTCTCAATGGCTGTATCCGCAAAAAATCGCAATTAAACAACAAACGCAAGTTATGGTTATACAGGTGTAGGTCAGGGTATAGAAGCACACACGTTTTTTAACCTTACTGTTAAAAAACGTTTAATACAGTAGCACCCAATTAGCAAATTTTTATTTTCACTTCACAAAAACTAAACATGTGTGCAACATCCAGCAGTGTTTTTTTCCTGTCGAACCCTATACCCTCTTTCCCTAGCCCGGGTGGTTTGCACCAAGGCCCATTATCTGATCCCACTATCTTTTTCTCCCAGTCGTATTATACTCAATACAGAACGCCAAACTCACTCTCTTGTGAGCTCCCGCCTCGTAATGTATATAATATACGGTGTAGCTGTAGCGCGTTTAGTCATGATCCACCAAATGTGCCGCCACGTTTTTGAGTTCCATTACGTTTAAACGTTGCGCGGGTATTTCCGCCTTGGTGATTGTTTCAATGCATTTGTTTCTCTATTTTTTTCACGAAACGAAATAAACTCAAATTTGACAAAACGATTGTACAGCATGCTTTGCAAGACAGTGTCTCGTTGTTTTCATAAATATGTTTACTTAATCCGACCTCGTTCACATGCACAATATTTCGGTGTGAAATCATGACCTTCTTTACAATGTCCAACTGTCCAACAAAATTTTACTAACATTCTCAGTCAACATTGTGTGAGTAATAAAATACCAGACTATCCCAATGTAATATAAAAACAAACGGCTACAAGTGATAAACCACTAATTTTGCTTTGTTTCGACATTGCTACACATAACATGTTTTTGAATATGTATTTCAAATTGACGCACGTACTGGCAATAAGTGCTCACCGCGCTAAGCTTTGTTCTCTCCTAATTTCACCAGTTGGTTAGTGAAATCATTTACTCTCAATTCGGGCCACGTCATTTGTTGGCACTATGGACAAACTGGGGGACACAGGGCTGTAAGCTGGTCCAATCATACAAGAAAATGACAAAAAAAAAATGTCACGTCACTTTTATTTTTATATTCGACTTATATTTGCATGCCAAATGACACCATAATAAACTATTTAATCTATGTTTGTCCATACTTATAGAGACATGCATTTTCCATTAAGACATTTACATCAAAAGTGTTGGGTTTAAGCATAGTTTGTATTTCACTTATAGTTGTTGTTGATATTAATAGCCAGACATCTGCTTGTCATGAGCTAGTTATTTTGTAACTATTATTAATGTCTAATGTCACCAGGTCGGAATTACATTGGTAAATAGCAAGTCACCACGTATTGATCGTGGCATTACATTTGTGATTTATTTCATTTTTTGCTTTGCATATTTGCACAGATAACCCAAAGAAAACCCCAATGTCTTTTTGTTCATTGCATACAATTTCGGGTCACGCAAGATTTTATGTTTATATTTTTTGTGAATCTTTGTGTACAAACGTGTGCGTGCGTATGTGAAGATTTTTGTGTAAGTAGGGGTAGGTGACACGGTGACCACAGAGTCTTTCGCTATCCCGCAAATGAAATTCATTTGAGAATGATACAAGTTGATGTCGAAACGTCATGCTTTATACAAATATATTGACTTGGTTGTTTCTGGTTAGAATCTTTAAAAGACTGACCCTAATGGCCTATATCGGCTTAAAAAACTTATTGGCCACGTGTCCGCATTCAAGTTTCTCGCCTAAAATCACCTAAAATCAAAATGCAAAAAATGTGGCAAAGAAGAAACACACAACTTCTGACAAACTTATAGGAATTCTAAATGCATTACATTTATTCTCACTGCAGATACATATAGTCCCTCTTTCCTATGACGAGGACTTTGCTTGAAAAATCCACATAAAAGTGTTGACCGATTGCTTACTGTACAAAGTCATTCATAGGCCTTTGCTAAATGACATTACGTAAGAATAAGTGTAATACATTTAAAAGTTTGTCAGAAAGGGCCTAATGTATCTGCTGCAAACGTGTGAGAAAGATATGTTCAATACATAATTTAATTAAGCGTTAATTAAAAATTCAGTTAGAAGTTCAATAAAGTAGCTTTATAAATGCATTTTTTATATGTTACAAATTGTATTCTTACCGCAAATTGGTGTGCAGAGTTTTTGACAGGTAAGATCCTGATTTACAGTTGTCGATTAGTTAAAACGTTACCAAATTGAAAATCATTTGTACCTTAAGTTTGTCCAAATTACGCGATGGTTTCACTGAAGTTTGCTGTATTTGAAACGTTGAATATTTTTTGTAAAAGTATTACATTTATTGTTTAATTTTTTACTCTCGTTAGGCAGCGTATTTAAAAAATCGTTAAACTTAATTACTAAATAAAAATCGTACAACCAACGAAGATTTACTTGAGTAGGTAAGCTCCAACCGTTCTTGGCCCATTTGGTGTAGCGTTAAGTCTTCCTTTAAGTTATAAGGAGAAAAAGTTGTGAGACGGCCGGACCCGTAGTAAGAGGAAGCGGTGATAGTCCCGTCCGGAATATCACCATTCTTCAAGCCCAAATTGCGATCTAAAAAATATCCACCAAAATTGGAAAAAAAGACAGTGCTAAATGTTTTGTTAAAGCTCACAAATTTCCCTTGGGTTTGTTTCCGCCGAAATCGCCACCTGCGAAGAAAATGTTGCCTTATAATCAAGTTATGTTTACGCAGTGCATTGATAACATTTTAGATTAACATCGATTATGTACCTTTACTGGGACAACTGTTAGTCCCATATCCACATTCACAACCGCACCCACAACTTTCTGAAAGAGCAAAGTTATTGTGTTAGTTTGAAATGTGATATCACTTGGTATGAAACGATTTGGTTACTTACTTGCAAATTAACTGCCAACCAGTGCAAAAAGTATAACTAGTTGAAACAATGCTCCCCACTTGTTATGAAATAAAAAAAAAACTTTTGGCAAATTTATGCCACTATATCGTAAAAACACATGGAAATTTTTTTCGTATGGCCCCCCCCCCCAAAAGTATAACTAGTTGAAACAATGCTCCCCACTTGTTATGAAATAAATAAAAAATTGGCAAATTTATGCCTCTATATCATAAAAACACATGGAAATTTTTCTCGTATGGTCGATTTAAACTGATTAGATCTTAATTGAACTCGGATTATATTCGTTTACCAGATTACCACATATTGCCTTTTATGCTTTTCCATTCGGTACAGATATAATGCATAGTTTCTCCATGCGTTGGGCGCGAAAAAAATTATCGAAAATAAATGCAATAAATGCAGGGGCGCATGCAGCTACACCAAATCGAACTGAAGGAGACGAACTTATTATTAGCTTTTATCAGTGCATGTGGTAAGAAGAAATTGACTACATGGGCTATACCCCCCCCCCCACATATTGCCTTTTATGCTTTTCCATTCGGTACAGATATAATGCATACTTTCTCCATGCGTTGGGCGCGAAAAAAAATTATCGAAAATAAATATAATGACGACAGCTTTTGTCTATTTTTTGTCAAGCAGCTGTTCTTAAACTAATCTGTTGTCTTACGAAAGTGTGCCGAACATGCAATAAAAGAGTGAAAAAATTAAACTTTTTGATGCCTTATTACAGCTACACCAAATCGAACTGAAGGAGACAAACTTATTATTAGCTTTTATCAGTGCATGTGGCAAGAAGAAATTGACCACATGGGCTATGGAGTAGTCATTGTTAGTAACACAAAGTTATGCCTTATCATGTTCGTTCGGCGCCACGTTTTTTTTGGTAATTTGATGACAAGTTTAACTGTAGTTTTGATTGACGAAATATCAGCCTGACCTGTACAGGTTAAAGTTTTATAATCCAAAAATGCTGGTCATATTCCACCGAAATATAACCATGAATATACGAAATAGGTAATCTAAACAAAAGCTTAAAGTGAAGTAATAGAACATGGGCGTTAGGTAAACATACTGAAATATAAAACAGATTACAGCAAACAAAAAAGCAACCAATTATTTCCTCCGCACAAATGTCAGGAGGCAACCAAAATTCATTCCAATACGCGCCATGTTTATTACTTACTGTACAACAAGGACGATGCATGAGTACATTGACCTGAATTAAACACTTATACCAAAGCATGTTTGTCACATGCTAAGAAAACAATGTTTATCAAACTCCAGTTACTGAAAAGTTTTTGTTCATAATCTCTGTTGTTTTTATGTTGCCTCCCAACAATCAATTAACATGAAAACGATGGTTTGTGCCAAGTTAATTACACAGGCCAGATTGGCATTTGTTGACTCATACCATTTAGTTAATTAATTTCGCATCGAAACAAATTAACAGGCTTGACTTATACAACGTTATTGTTTGTTCTATTTAAAAGAGTAAAATCTCGCTTGCAACACACAGAAGGAAAAATGGCAGGCGAGGATCCACATTACCGGTATATAGAATGTGGTTTACCATGATTAGCGGATTTTTGACTTATACTGATGCTTTGTTGCTACTTTTCTGTCCTCGTTTAATTCGGTTAACAAAGTACAGGAGCTTTTGTTTATAATGCTAAGTCTGATGCCTGGTGCTATATAGCAAAGTTTTGGCATTCTACGTACGACAGCCATAGCTTTGATTAATGTACTCTTATTGGTTATTTTAACGTTTTTGAACGACGACGAATTTTTATTTTAATGAGTAGAGAAAAAAGCATAAAAAACCCCCCCCCCTTATTGGTTATTTTAACGTTTTTGAACGACGACGAATTTTTATTTTAAGTAGAGAAAAAAGCATAAAAATGATGAAAGAAATCTTTCTACTTGTCTTTGTCATTGAATTAATTAGCTGTAAGTATATGATCATATGGAACCTGTAGACCCATAAAGTTTGACGATAACAGTTAAGTGGTAAAAAATACGACCAATTGCCAAATCTTGTCAAAGTAAAAGGTATACGAAAACGTTTAATGGTTTGACATGTGGCTAATGGTAGGCCTCATTAAAATGTCAGCGAGCTGACTACTTTCCCCAACCCCGTTGTAAACCAATACAAATAAGTACTTTATACATTTTTATATTTTGATGTCAACACACAATTGTAGTTGCAGATGGCGGTTGTGGATGTGAATGTGAAGCCAAAACATCTACTCATTGTCAAGGTAAGTATAAATGAGGCATCTATTTCCCCCCCCCCCAATTGCCAAATCTTGCCAAAGTAAAAGGTATACGAAAACGTTTAAGCGAGCTGACTACTTTCCCACCCCCGTTGTAAACCAATACAAACAAGTACTTTATGCATTTTTATATTTTGATGTCAACACTCAATTGTAGTTGCAGATGGCGGTTGTGGATGCGAATGTGAAGCCAAAACATCTACTCATTGTCAAGGGAAGTATAAATGAGGCATTTATTGTTTTACATATAGTCGGAACGTGTTTGGTCTCCGACTAAGTTCTAGTGAAGAGTTATTTAACCAGTATTTAACATCATTTTGCAGTGAAGGGTTTACTATATGATACATTGTTTTTTTACACTTTTAGAATGTCTGCTGCTAGGGTTTTAGGGTTGTTGCCCAAAACGCTTTATTGTACACTTAAACCCACCATGATGCTAAGGTACATTTTAAACCTATGTTTTTGTACTTGTTCTAAAAAGAAAGTGAAAAAAGTAAAAACTTTAAACTTTAAAGCCATAAATTAAGTGTATGTTTTTTAAGAAATATTCTTCCCCCCCCCCCTTTATTGTACACTTAAACCCACCATGATGCTAAGGTACATTTTAAACTTATGTTTTTGTACTTGTTCTAAAAAGAAAGTGAAAAAAAGTAAAAACTTTAAACTTTAAAGCCATAAATTAAGCGTATGTTTTTTAAGAAATATTCTAGCGTACATCCGAGAAACTTTATTAAAAATAAGTGTTTGCAGGTAGCTTATGCCTGTAGTCAATATTGTTTGGTAATAATTTCATGCCATAGCCCAGGGATGGCGAACCTTTTTCATTAAGTGGGTCATACATGAGATCATAATCCGGAAAGAAAACAAAGTGGGTCACAGATTTTATTACATGTCAACATCAATGAGAAATTGGTGCCACATCTTCTCTGCAAATCCTAGGCTTAAAATGCGTAGTTTTCAGCTTAAAACATGCAGCAGACATGTCTGAGCTGAAACGATTCCTGTTACCTAATTACCAAAACACGCTATTTTCAGAAACAGCCAAAATGGTACAAATACTAATCAGTAAAAGTGTCTGTCACAATGAAGAGCACAGTACATTTGTTACGTCAAAAATGTTCATTGTCCCTAATAGATTAAAATATGACTGGGCTTTTACTAGAAACCCAAGGTTACCATATAGGCAAATGCAAAATTCCGGACAATCTAAAAAAATAACTTTAACGAAACCAAACACCAATCAAATCGCATTTCCCCGTGTATCTTAAAGTATAGTGGTTCTCCATCTCTGCCATAGCCTATTGTATCTCGGTTCGCTAATTGCAATTGTGTTTTCAGGTGGCTTAGAATGGTGTAAACTTAATGTCGCAGCGAACAGAGGTACGTTAAATTAGATATTTGGTTATTTATCCTCCAGGAATATTTTGTCACTAACATTTTTTTAAGATTCTCTATGCAAGTTGGGGATAAAAACTGGTCTTATCCCGGATACAGCTTTTGATGCTTCTTCGCAGACAAGCACGTTTGATCCGAAATATGGAAAACTGGATCAGCAATTTATTCCGGGCGTTGCAAGAGGCTGCTGGGCCGCGGGTCAAAGTATAAACAATTTAAAACAAAATTGAAACAGTTCTATAGTCTGTTTTGTAATCATTTTTAAGCCATCGACAGACATTTTTACTGCAGCCACTGTGTGCCTTTTAATAGTGAGATACAGTGTTTTATTTGCTTTAAACTTTATTAGAAAAAAAGCAAAATTAGAATTAAATTTTGGTCACCCCAAAATACAACTATTGGAATCTTTAATTTGTTTCTTATTTGATAGTGGTTAAATAATTTGGTACATAGCTTGATCGTTTAAACACATTTGAGCTCAGGCTCAATAATATCTTATTCTTTTTGGCTATTTTAAATAGGTGACAAATCGCCTAAAATTCATTAGTTGGAATGCGCTCGCATTAGGGCAGTGGTTCTTAACCTTTTTTGCTTGCTGCACCCCTTTCAAATCACCAACCAATTTTCGCACCCCCTTTCAAATCACCAACCAATTTTCGCTCCCCCTTCTGTAATTGCTTAAATTGAATAGACCTAACCAAATCTTTTAGATTCAGCATCCCCGCACCCCCTAGGAACAGTTCTCGCACCCCTTGGGTGTGCGTGCACCCCAGGTTAAGAACCCCTGCATTAGGGCTACTAGCCAAATATGAAGATTGAAAGATTTCCTGTTTTTGTAAAAATGTTGTACAACATTTAGACTTTAGATTTGCTGACGAGTGCGTTTTGTCAGAACTGTTTATTTTATATCTGATTGAACAAGTAACTCTGCATTGACGCGCTCCATTGCATTTGTCAGATGTTGCTGGTCAATGGATTCAAGTCACTTTACAACAAGCTTCTACGATTACAGGGGTAATTACTCAAGGAAGAGACAATTACGACCAGTGGGTTACGCAGTTCACAGTCTCGTATTTGGGACCTTTTGATCAGGAGTGGAAATTTGTAAAAACATCGGATGGATCTACAGCTGTAAGGCAATATTCAATTGTGTGACGATAACAAATATTTTTAATGTATGTACCCGGCTACACCATATTCAATAACTTCTAAATTGTTTTCGCAAACCAAGCATTTTTTAATATTTTAATTGTATGAGAGTTACACTAGAAAAAAAAGCAAAATAAATAACCGGGCACTAAACTCTCCAACTATGTGTTTTCTTTAGCTTTCACTTATTTGGGTAAGCAGTATATAATGCAAAACAATGAACTTTGTTCCACAAGACATTACATGCATTTGTATTGCGGCAAACTTTTTAAATATTTTTCTGCAGACTTTTAGCGGAAACACGGATCGAGACAGTCACGTGACAAACATGTTCAACACACCAATTTACGCTATAAAGCTTCGCATCAATCCCACTTCATGGTTTGGTCACATTTCTTTGCGGCACGAGTACCTTACATGCTAAATGACTATTAAGATAACCTACCAAGCGTTCATTTTTTATCCATCTTTGTCACAATTACTTTTTAATTAATTGCGCCTGATCAAGCAATTCAGACTTTTTTTATTATAACAGACACAATTGGTAAGTTGTTTGAACACACTACCATATTTTTATGTATAAATCTGACTACAAAAATTTTATAACGATTTTGGTCACTTGATACTTGTAAATTTAATTATAAATTGGATTTGAATTCTAACTTAAAAAGATTGTAGCCCAACTTATTTATCCTATCTGTCCTTTTTAATGTTTATTTTTCTGCTTGCGAATGCCACAATATATCCTCATTGCAATCATCCGAGTGCTGTTGATGCATGCTGAATGAAAACAGGTTTTCTCTTTTGTATATTGAGATCAAAGGCGCATAAAGCGCATAACCAAATCCAAGTTTAAAAAGTATAGAACTATTACAAGGAAGTTATAAGACAGCTTCACATCCAAAGGTTTTCCATTGTCTGTCATAAAAAGGTTACTGATATTCTAAATGCGCATTACCCTATCATCAGGGAACCTACGTTTCGTGAGTAAATGTAAATAAATGTTGCCAAATTTTAAAAGAATGTTTGAAGAAAAGTTAAGAACAAATTAAAAAGCATTTCCTCATGTGCTGAACTTTGAATAAGAATCAAACTATTCTTGGCGCAACGCTATTTTGGCAAGTAGTGAGTTTAATAATCTTCATCAGGATTGAAACAGGAGGAAACAATTTTCTTTCAGACTACTTCATGTACGGCAACCTTTGGACAAAGCGTACCAATCTACTTGTTTCCAAAAATGACGATGACTTTAAACATCTCATAAATTTAGTATATGCTGACATAAATGTACATGTTTGCTGAAATGTAGCTACCATAATATTTTGATCAGTTTATTACGCATACGCCCTTTGCCGATCTTTAATCACAATGAAAAGTCAAGTGCTAAATTAAAAACGCATAAACATATTGGCAATCCTGAACTTATTGGCAATGTTGTGCATCGTGTCATCGGATTGTCATAAGTTAAGATTCCATTGTGCCAACTTGATGTAACTTATGACTCATTTTGGAAACGCAACAAATTTTCACAAAACTGTCGGTACAAAACACATAAATCGCTTGTTTCCAAGTAGGCTACTTTTATGTCATAAAAATTTAACAGTGGCGTTTTCAGACAGACTGTTTTTTGTTTTGGAACTGAAGGGGCTTTTTCTTGGTTATTTGCATTTTAAACTGAATAAATTTTATCTTTCACATGAACTTTTATGTATGCGTCGAATGTTGAATCGTGTAGTACACTTTACTTACCGGCGCCTCATTTCCTTTAAGTTTAATATCAAATATTGACTCATGTACTTTATCAATTATTCGCGCAATCATTTTTTTACTTGCTTCCTTGTTCGCGTGATTGCACGAACGAACTATGTGTCAGGGTTAAAGTAAAAAAAAAAAACATCATTGCAACACCAGGAAGTACGAATGTCAAGGGTATATATAGAGTAAGACGTAGCATTCGGCTACACTGTTACGAGTAGTTTCTAAAACGTTGTTATTTAATTTTAGTCCACCGCTCGATGGGGACAGTTAACAAGCCGTCGACGAGTGTTAAATTGCAGACACCATACCACTTAGTTGTCCATAGTATCCGGGGTGATTCAGGAAACTTAAACAAAGTTTTAAAATGTAATTGCATTAAGTTAGAACTTTTCTCCTTGGTTGTTATTTAGCTGTTTCAAAGCAGGGACAATGATCAAAGTAATTGGCTTGCTTTTCGCATTGGCCATCGTCTGTCGTAAGTGAATGTTATGATCAAATATTACGATAGCTGTGACTTAAATAAATGTAATTGGAATTTACAGATGGTTGTGGATGTGGATGTGGTTGTTGTACTCAAATTTGTCCTACTGGAGGTATGAAAATAAAATTAAAACATATAATAATATTTGGTAAACAAAATATCCTTTTGCAGGCAGCAACGGTGGCTGTGAGGGCCCATCTGGAGGTTCGATTCATGCTTTATTAAAGTGAAACGTAAAAACCAAGTATAGGTGAATTTGGAATCTGTTTTGCAGGTTCCTGCTTGCTGGGTTTAAAGAATGGTTACATCCCAGACAGAGCTATCACATCTTCATCGTATTGGGACTCCGACAACCGCGAATCGTATCATCCAAAACACGGACGACTTGACGCTTCCTCGACATCAAACCATTTCGGCGTTTGGGCTAGCGGAAAAAGTAAATATATTTTCACAAAAACAAAACCTGATATTTATTACTGACTGTTATCGAATATAAGTTATTACTGACTGTTATCGAATATAAGTTACTGTAGACAGAGATCCTCCTTTAGGAAACAGACCGATTATCAGTAGTCTTTGCCAACGTTCATCATATCTTCGTGCTGTGTTTAGGTTGTTGTTACATTTAAGTTTATCTGCTGATTGACCACTCTGGCTGCAAATTGAGTTTTGGAATTGAACAACTTTTGTTTAAAAAAATGTGAAACAAAGAAATAAATTGTAATTTACATGTATGTATTTTTTAAATCGCGAAAAAATTCTGGCATAGTTTTGAAATTTAATGAAACTTTAATGTAACTCTATTTGTAGATGTTGTTGGTGAATGGATACAAGTTAGTTTGGAAAAAGCAACAATTATCACTGGAGTAGTTACACAGGGAAGGCCGGGAGGTGACCAATGGATTACAGAATATAAGATATCGTATAAAGGTCCTTATGACGAGATCTGGGTGCCGGTCATCAATTCTTCTGGACTTGTTGCGGTAAAAAACAGGATTTTGGTTATAGCTAGAAAACCATATCTGCACTAAATATTTGTGTTGCTTTATCCTAATGGGACCGATTTTTGTTGTTGCAATCGCTGTAAAAAGTCTTAAACCTAATGTCAAAGTTTATAGTATTTGGTTTACTTGCATAGTTTAGCTACAGACCTGCACATTATAACAACAACCATGAAAATTTTGTAACCGTTTTCTATATTCGTCCAGCATAGCAAATTTGCCCAAATGTTTTGTTATAACACGACTAAGCTTAATTAAATCCGAACCAAAAAAGTGTGGCCATTGCCTAAACCTCTATCATCACGTTTTAAGATGAAGGTCAAACAAAATAAATTTCAATGTTTTTCAATGTTGGAATCGATTATAACGTTTTGTAGTTTCCATAATAGTGATTTGGACCCTCCAAATCACAACCTATCTTTTTTGGTCTTTTAAACAGAATTTGGATTTATTTGTTAGTAATTTTATGCATGTATTCCCGCATAGATAATTTTGAGCATTCATCCAATTTGGTATGGTCTACCTTTACTGGTACATCTTTTGAAACGCTTTGTAATTTAAACGCAGGTGTTCCCGGGAAACACCGACGCAGCAACTCATGTGACTAACAAGTTTTCTTTTCCGATCGTGGCCATTAAGCTTCGTCTTTTTCCAACCAAATTGCATAGACACATGTCGTTACGCCACGATTATCTGACCTGTTAGACATGCGTTATAATGCAAATACATATCTGAATGTACCTTATACAATTTGACAATATATTTACACTTTTGAAACCATGTAACCTTATGTAATCAGAAGCAGATTTTTTGGATTGTAAAAACCCCCCCCCCTGTACCTTATACAATTTGACAATATATTTACACTTTTGAAACCATGTACCCTTATGTAAAGCAGATTTTTTGGATTGTAAAATGATGCCTTTTTACAAACTTTGTGTTTCACGATTTATTTTGGTTTTGAGATTAAATGTTTTGTTAACAACGAATGCAATAATTTTATCACTACTTTTGTCTTGATTTGTTTAAGAGCTCATTTCCAATTCGTGTGTGTATCTTTATAACTGTAGCCTACTCTGTTAATAAAACATTTTACCCTGCACCATCAGGTGACATGCTTCTTGACACAAACAAAGAAGTAATAACTAACTTAGGGGACGTAAATGAAAAACACTTTCATTGGTTGGCACGGATGGTTGTTCAGTCGAAAATGTATTAGCGTTGTTAAATCTTTAAGGAATAGGAAATAGTCTTAGCCATTTGTATGCAATAAATGTAATAGGAGATTTACAAATTGAGTTGCCACTAAAATTAATTCTTTCATTCTCCTTTACGGTAGTCAAACTAAATTCAAGCAAATTATATAAAACAATTCGTCGAAGAAAAACTTGTTACTGATAAATGTCACCTTGTTGTCAAATTGCCAAGTTTGGCGGTCATAATTGGTATAACAAACTTGCTGAAGTTACTGCCTTCTATAGATTGACACATTTTTTTGATGTAACTACCTATCCAACCCTTAAATTCTACTTTATTAAAAAAAAAATTACCAACACTTTCGTAATATCAACAACTGTACAGTTTAAAACAAATTCTCATTTCTTTGGGCTAAACGAACAAAATCAGGTAACAACATCACGAAATATTGTCACGAATGTCGTGAATGTGCATATCATGCATTCATGGATTAAAATATCACTACTCATATGTCAGACAGTGGTTCCGCAGGCGTTACATACCATTGCCAAACAAATTTCCAGTGGTTTGTAATAACACTCCCATAGCAGCATCTTCTCTTTAGTCAAGGCCCCACAGTGACTATTAAATAGCTTGTAATAAGAATGCACGTTCTAAACTGAACTCTTTTCGTGTGGTTCATCGAACATTTACAGAAAAAAGTTAAGAATTCAAATAAGTTTTTGAAACATTTAACTATATGTTCGGTGTATTTTAATCAAGCAATTTAGAATTTAATGGCATCGGGTAAACAAAATGGGTCATGTCATGTATTTCTTGCAAACCCCCTCAGAAGGCATTTGATTTATACGCGTTTTACATCGGAAACACTTCATACCGATTACTTCCTTTATTCTGTGGTCAGATTTTCACGATTTCAAGTTTTGCTGAAGAGAATGGCCTCTTTGTTGAAATATTTGAATTTCAAAACAAAGCTAATTTCGGCAAATTTTGATCCCATTGTAAACGTACAGTTTATTGAAGGAATATGGAAAGGACAACAATGTATGCTAATTGGAGGTTATGTCTGCATTTAACATTTAGTGTTAGTGCACCGTTAATTGTCATCTGTGTCAAGAGGTCGAATGTCTAACTTCATGCCATCTTAAAGGTTGCGACAAAATGTCCTCAATATCCATTTGTTTATGATGTACTAAATGCTTCACTAACATATTTGCAAAAATCCAAAGTAACAGCTAGTATCGTAACGCAACTGTTCTAAAACTTGTTATATAAATAATTCAAAATGCGAAACGTGCTCGTATATCGTGACTTACTCTAAATTCAAACGTGTATTCGTTTATAAAGCTGTAAAAATAACTCCGTAAAAAAAGAAACATATTTATTGCATAAAAGCACAAAAGATCAAATAAATCCCCCCCCCCCCCCCCCCCCCCCCCCCCCCCCCCCCCCCCCCCCCCCCCCCCCCCCCCCCCTTTTTTTTTAACAACAAAATAACAAGCATTAGAAACACAAACACGGCCAAAAGCAAGGCAAGTTACCGAATATTAGTCAAAAAATCAATTCTTTAATCGTTTAAATTTTAGTTACGTGTTTTATTATCTCTTTCCTTCAAACGTTCTTGCGTGACCTCAAGTCGACGATTTCGCATGGAAATGAAGCAGAGCATTATGATTGCCACCAGAACCCAACCGCTTTGAAAAGCCAATACTCCAACGGTCTTTCCGACTTTAAATACAAGTCGGCCAGTTATGCCCAATACAAGCCCAATGATGGTAAGTATTCCTGTTAACCAGGTGTTGACAATCGTTTCATCAGTCGGATAAGTGAGCTGGGTTATCATTTCAAGAAGTATCACATTGGTGGCACCCGAAAAAAATCCAAACACTGCATTGCTGACAAATAAAGCATAAAAATTGTGGAAAACCACTGAAAAGGCGACTGCAACAGTGGACAGAAGGACGCAGTTTGTCCCGAAAATTGCAACTGCTTTGTAATTTTTGAATCTGTTTACAATTTTTCCAGCAGCTACTACGCCAAGGGTTCCACCAATGCTAAAGATTGCCATGATTATGCCACTTAAAAGATCGGGAATGATTTTCCAAATCATGGGCAACGTTTCTATCATCTCGGACAACAGAAGCGTTTCAATTAATGCAACTTGAAAGATAGTTCCAAATGCAATGCAGCACAGCACGTAAGAGCTGTTGGTAAATAAAAGTTTCGACTCTTTCAAAAAGTCATGACACGTTTTACTGATATTTGAACTTTTGCACGCTTGTGCTAAAGTTGGTGGTGTTGGAGGTTTATCGGTCATAAAAATAAAGAAAAATATGGCAACAACTGCTGATACTGCTAAAAACGATCCGTACATAATGAGCAACATGCGCTGTCCCTTTCTCAGGTCACTGGAATTTAAAATAAGAGTTTGATTTTCTCCCTCCGTCTCCAGGAATAGCGGAGGTAAAGTGAATCCAAAAGCGTAGCCGATGTACATTCCCATCACGTTTAAAGAAATAGCCGTACCTACTTGGTTTTCAGGAAACCACAAGGCGGCAAATGTGGATGGAACACTGACCGCAACAGCTTCCCCAATTCCGCAAAGTGTTTGACCAACAATAGTTACAATTATCAAGGCTCGACTTGTCAGTGAAATAGTTACAAGCAAAAGGCCAACGGTTGAACAAACAGATGTGATCAGAATCAATATTTTTAATCCAATGTATCCCTTGTATATAAGCCACGCCAATGGAAAGAGGATAAACACAACGCCCATGTCATTGGCGATAGTTATCAAGTCGACTTGTGTGTGACTGGAGTTGAAAAATTGAACATAGAAGTCACTAATCTGACCAAAACTCGAAAAAGAAATTCCGGCAAAGAATTGCAGCAGAACAAGACAAAACAGAAAAGCCCATCTTCTTTTATACAAGGGAAAATTGTTGTCAGTTGGTATATATTGATATTCACTCATAACTAGGATCCTGTCCCGATTCTTTAAGCTTCTTGTATTTTATTTTAATCTTTTCATATAACTTAACGTTATAGCCTACAGAATGATATAGTGGTTACAAATGGCGATTACTATACAGTATACACCATCCAATAGATACACTGATTTGTATCATCCGATTTAATATGACCTAACCTAAAATAGGTTTGCTCATTATATCTACATAACAAAAAAATGAACAACAAAATGCAAACCTTAAACCAAACTGTTAAACTATTTTTAAAACTAGTCTGGTCCTTTCCCGTGGTTTTAAAGTAATCTATGTCCTATACAAAAAACCTGTGGACCGAAAAAGAACTGTTTCACATCGGTTACCTAGATACCAACATTCCTTTGAGGTGTATTCACCTATACTGCTTGACTGAGCTACTAAAATAGTCTGTTGTAGCATTTAGAAACTCTACGAAGGGATTCCAATCATTTCGTACGAATTAATTGCCATTTGCTTTAAATGTCAAAATAGTACTGACAAAACACGTTTGATGCGAAGGGGTTCGAACCCACCTTATTTGTGCATGCAAAACAATTCGTGGGCAGACAAAGGAGATAAACGAAACTTCTGGGCTACACATAATGAAAAGAACCAATTTTATGACGTTGTTTTGTGTATTTTCTGCCGCAGTTACTGCTGTTTCAAGCATCACAGTGAAAACTTACACAATTATTGTTGGTTTATTTGCGCTCTCTGTGTGTTTCGTTGCCAACCAGGTAGCGCTAGTAATCACATTTGAAACTTGAAATGAAATTATTACCAGGCCTTTTCAATGCCTTCGCACTTCCCAAAATGTTAACTGCTGAAGCTTCCGTTATGGGCCGCAGCAAAATGTGCAGTAAATTGTCCATGTGTACAGCTATGTGGTATATTCCGTTAGAATTAATTTTGAAAGGTGCCGGAAAATAAACTACAGCACTTTTACTTAATTCATAAAAACATCTCGCTATGTGCCAACTGCAAACAAAAAGTTGGTTTTTGATAGTAGTTTTCCCTATTTTACACGCTGTATTTAACTTTTGTGCTGGTACGCAAAAACTGCAAACGGAATTGCAGCCAGTGCACACGGTTAATTTCGACCTATAATGTTTCATCAGTGCAGCTGGTGACGAGAGATTGGCTGTACGGCATAAGTATGAACAAGATGAATTATTCTATACTTTTCATATGTTTTACTTCATTCCTGTTTAAACACTAGTTTTCTAAAGGGCCAGAGTTTTTCCTGCTATTCAAGCGCATTACCGTAACCAAATGTGTTTTGTACAATCTAACTCTACAATCTACTCATTGATTGAGCAAAGACATTCGTAGGTTCAGTTTTGTGACACCTGGACTTTTTAACGTTTACAGATCGATTAGGTTTATGTGGAAGTCGTTTTGCTTTACAAACCTCACAATCTTTTACGTCACGCCTATATGTACCGCGACGCAGTAAGCTACAAAAAAACTGCTGTTGCGCTAGATACGGGAAATTGACCGCGTATAAAATGTTAGCATGTTTCCGCAACGTGAGACATGCAGTCCACAACAAATTCAATGATGCTCTGCGACTTGAAACTTTGTCGGAACCTTGTTTAATGGAGCTTTAAGCTTTTGTTTGAGATCTGATCTGTTTGAGACTGTTTTATTCAGTAGACCAGTGATTTTCAACCGGTGTTCCGCGGAACACTAGTGTTCCGTGAAAGATCCTCAGGTGTTCCGCGAGAAATTTGCTGGTTTGAATATAGGATTCTAATGTTTTAGGCTTCTATGCTTTGACTAGCGTTTTATGTCGAACACCGGTCGAAAGTCACTGGTCGTGATGTGCAATTTAGCGGTTACCGCGATTTTGCGTTTTAGTGTCCCCCCTAGTTGTTTCATTGCATCAAAATTTCGTTTGGTGTTCCGCAAAATTATTTTAATGCATTAAGTGTTCCGTGGCTTAAGAAAGGTTGAAAAACACTGCAGTAGACGACAGACAAGAACTTTTATTCTGCAAAACCGGTCTGTAAAACTTTACCTTTCATGTTTAGTCAAGTTGGTTAGGTCAAAAATTATAGTTGGTTATCAATTTGCACTTTAACCCCGCAGTGGTTGCCTTAAACCATGGTTAATGCTGAAGCTTTGAACGAGATACGGGATTACTGCACATCGGCAAATGTGATAGCTCAAAATATTGTAACGGACAGATTCGCTTGCATCTAATGCAGAATCTCAATACCGTAAATTTTTATACGTTCACAAAAATGCGTTTATTTCCTTGTGTATGTATCTGCGTTATTCTCAACTTTATCATGTGGTTTAGCGACCCTAATAGCCTTTATCTTAAATGGCTGGTGCAAGAAAGCAGCAATATGTTAGGTTATCGATATGGTTTTGGTGGCAGCAGTTTAAGTTGGGACCTTACAAAATGCAATAGCAATAGGGAAAATTGGCACCATCGTGCCAAGCTGGGGTCAATAACAATTACGCCCCCCTAAGGTTTAAAATCACGTTTTCACCACTATGCCACGGATCGGGAAAAATACTGTCAATTTTACGGCCCATAGCACCCGTTAATGGCGTGTAGCCAAGTTTTGTCGAATTGTGATGTTTACGTATAATTACTATAGAGCTTTGGTATTTAAAAAAGGGGGTATGGAGACATTTTCATAAAGTTCAAAGTGTACAGTTTTATTTGAACTAAAGCCCAAAACCGGCCAGAAATAAAGCTCTGAGTTGAGTTGGTTTGGGTTGCGGATGAAACAGTATTCGAGCACGTTACATATACTTCCTCAGCTGTATGCGAATGTCACTTACATAACTTCCAGGAACAGTTGATTTTGTAGTTGGGCGTTGGCAGTAGTCGGTGAAACCAGCAACTCGATACGTGCCACAAACCCAGACCTAGGGTCGAGTGCAGATACCTGGATTACCGCCAAGTCTCGGATGATTTACTTCGCGGTATGTTTATCCCTGTGTAAAAACTCGACTTAGCTACTGATCTAATGGTGATGCGAGTTTCTCCACACCGCTGAGCTAGAGCTCACGATCTGGAGATCGGCAGACCCTTATTAGCGCAAAGTCGTAAATAAAGATGGTCTGTTTGCTTTTTGAAAAACAAGCAAAAGCAGCACAACACCAGTGGCGAAACCATCAAAACAGAACTAACTTAAGCTGCAGACAGTGCACACTGTTTCGACCTATAAGGTCTCATCAGTGCAGCTGGTGACGAGAGATCGGCCGCATTGGCTAGTGTAGCCATGAAACGGCACTCCAGTTTGTGGTGAGCAACAGGGTACAACCCCATACATCACCCAGTCTGTGCGATGCCACAACTGGGCATACAGCACAAATGAAACTGGCTCACAGTGGCCAAGCAACTGCTTGGGAACCACAGTGAAGTCGGCTCAGTGTCACAGTATCAATGTAAAAGCATATGAGCCAATAAATGATAAGCTGCAGACAGTGCACACTGTTTCGACCTATAAGGTCTCATCAGTGCAGCTGGTGACGAGAGATCGGCCGCATTGGCTAGTGTAGCCATCAAACGGCACTCCAGTTTGTGGTGAGCAACAGGGTACAACCCCATACATCACCCAGTCTGTGCGATGCCACAACTGGGCATACAGCACAAATGAAACTGGCTCACAGTGGCCAAGCAACTGCTTGGGAACCACAGTGAAGTCGGCTCGGTGTCACAGTATCAATGTAAAAGCACAGAACTAACTTAGTTTGGTAAAAATTAGTATTTTGTTTATTTAGGAAATATATCTTAGTTTAGAGGTGCGCTAAAGACAGACGTGTTCAAAACCCAACCAACAGGAGTTTGAATTATTGTCCACTGATCTTCAGCAGATTAATTTCGGTTGATTCAAATAGTCACGTGACCAACGATGGATGAAAGAGATTTGTCTCTGAGTCTGAGTGAAGTAAAAGAAGAGGAAACTGGCATAAGGGCATCGGAGAAAGAAAGGATAAGAGATCGGCCGACGTGGAGGAAATCTCTGGACTTTTTAGTTTCGGCGATTGGGTTGAACGTTGGACTGGCTAATGTATGGAGGTTTCCATATTTGTGTTTCAAAAATGGAGGAGGTAGGCAAATGTGCTAGATTTCAAATGGGCAGTAGTTCTCAACCTTTAACTAACCGCGTACCACCTAACTTTTTTTCTATTGTTGCCTCCCACCTAAACCCTGTTTGATTGGGCAGAAAGTTACTCAAGTACTACCGTAAAAGTACTACCTATGGCAGAAAGTTACTCAAGTACTACCGTAAAAGCTCCTGCGTATCGTCATCAGTGACTAGTGATATGCGTACCACAGGTTGAGAAACGCCGGTCTAGATGTTGATTATTTTTTCTCATAATCTACTACCATGTAGAAATCGTAGGAATTTTTTTTCGCAGGAGCATTTCTCATTCCCTACCTTCTCTTCACTATCCTGATTGCAATTCCAGGCCACGTACTTGATATCTCTATAGGCCAAAGATTCAGGCAGGGACTCGTTAAGAGCTGGAACATTTCTCCCATAATGAAAGGTCGACATTTTAATCAATGATTTATTAGAGTTGTAACCAGCTGTTTAGTTATGATGGATATGGATTTAAAAGTGGCCTGTTTTAAAAACAAAACTACCGAAGAGTTTGTACACAAGGAATATGTGCATGGCATTTCAAAAAACATTTCCTTCATGCAAGATTTGGCAATTTCGTTTTATTCACGTTGTTTTACTGCTATTTTAAAACAGTCCTTTTTATCACTTCGTGACTCTGAAATTTTCCAATGTCAAGATACTAAATGCAAGTGTGTTAGTTTATCGTTTTGTTTTAATAGTTTTAATAGTTTAAATATTGATTAAGAGTAATACGAAAAATATCTTTGAAGATAAGAATGATTCGCCTTCACTGAAATTGATAAATTGTTTCTAGGCAATGTAGCTTTGTTAACTTTATCTTATATTACAGGGTTAATTGCATTAAACAGAATGTTAAAGCTTATTGTTTTTCACAGGCATGGCATTCGCACAAATCATGCTGATTTTCCAATTTTCGATCTCCTACCCCATAATTTTAGTATGGGCTGTCAAGTATACAGTGGCGAGTTTTTCGACCAATTTGCCTTGGTCCACTTGTCACAACGATTGGAACACTGCCAACTGTGTCACGCCGGACGATGTGAAATTAAACGGCACACAGTTGCTTGGCAACGGAACGGGAGGAAATTTAAGCGGGAAAGTGTCGGCGGTCACAGAATTTTGGAAGTTAGTGGTCTTTTTACTTCCTGGAGAAAGTTATTTTTCGTTAATTAATAAATATTAGTTCAGATGAACATAAATTCAATGCTGGGATCAGCCCTTGGCCCATGTAGTCCAATTGGCATAGGGCGAGTTTCTGCCATTCGTTGGAATGCTCAGTGACCGGCTAACTCGGTATAGCGTCTTGAATAGGCGTGACGTAATATGAGATAAATATTATTTACACATTTGATAATTTTAAAAGCGAAATATATAACATTATTACGTCAATCTTCTGTGCCATACCGCAACATTAGAAAAGGATTTTTTTAAATTGTTTTGATTTGCAATCACGGTCTTGCGTCTTTCTAGCCTTCAAGTTCTTCAGAAATCCGCCGGTATCGAGCAAATGGGAAGTTTGGTTCCCGATCTGAGTGTTTATCTTCTTATTATATGGATCGGACTCTACTTTTGCACATTCAAGGGCATTGGCTGGTCTTCGAAGGTAAATTTGGAATATTATTGCCTTCATATGACAAAAAATTTTCGTTTACGTCATAATGCAGATTGTCTACGTCACAGCGACTCTCCCTTTTCTTTTTATTTTGGTCATCCTCATACGCAGTTTGTTGCTGGAAGGCGCTAGTGAAGGGATCAAGTTTTTCTTGATTCCCGATCCAATAAAGTTGTTGGACCCTTCGGTAAGTTTTTTAAACATGGCTTACATTTGAATCTCCACCACTTAACAACAAATAATCGTTGAATTACCGAAGAAAATCACAAATTAAAATTAACATCAAATTTTGCATTGTGCATCAACAGCAAAATGTACATAAATGGCAAACCTTATTCAAATAGAATCTTTGCAGGTTTGGGTTAGTGCTGGGTCTCAGGTTTTATTCACAAACGGTGTGGCTTCTGGCGTTCTTGTCACGCTCAGCACATTCAACGACTATCACCACGACCTATGGAGGTAACGAGACTTTTTGTAGCACTACGTTGTAACATCAGTAAGGTTATTTAAAAAAACTTGCAATAACATATGTTGCAATTAATTTTGGTTAATTAATCAAACAGCTTTTGTAATTTTCTCTGCAAAACATGTTGATTTTGCACAAGAATACTAGTAATTTAAACTTAAAGACAAAATGGCAAAATCTGTTGCTTGGTATATGAAGACTAGTTTTATTTGAATAAGATTTCTGAATTGTTACTCAGAGATGCTTTTCACATTGTGGCAGCAAATCTTGTCGCAAGTTTTACAGGAGGATTTGCGGTGTTTTCCACACTAGGATTCATGGCCAACTACCAGGTACTATAATTTTTACACTGAGAATTGCAGTAAAGGCTATTACCAACTTTTTGAATCTTTTGAACTTTTAAATGATATACAGCTTTTAAGTGTGAGTTCTTTCTTGGTTCGTTGTTAGAAGGTATTAGAAGGTGTAAGGTACAAAATTGAAGTAGGCGTCACACATCGTAGGTTTATTTATTCTTTTTTAGGTTTGATATTATTAATCCTTTTGAAAACAATTTTAAGCAGCAAAACCTTTAAATGTTAAAACTTTTTGTTAAAACAAGATCAGTCAGTTCTTGGGACCATGAAAAATATACTTTCATGTTTGGCATAACTAGTTCCATATTCAAGAATATATGTAAAAACAGAGATCGTCGATTTAACCCTAAGTTTTTAAATCCTTTGAATGAAATGTTGTTTTTGTGTAAGTTTTGTTAAAAGGTGCCTCATTACATTTAAAGAATAAAACGTTAGATGAAGTCGCCACTTCCGGCCCGGGCTTGGCCTTCATAGTTTACCCGGAAATCCTTTCACTTCTACCAGCCCCACAACTCTGGTCAGTTCTGTTCTTTCTTATGGTTCTTTTCCTTGGATACGACACACAGGTGGATTTTTTTGCGTTTTTCAAGATTGGTTGCATGTGATATCCGATTGTCATAGGTTTTTGTAAAGCTCCATAACTCATGGTTATGAAAGAAGTTATGTAGTACTGAGGCTAGGTACGAAAGTTAGAAGATTGTTAACTATTTTTTGCTAATTGAACGGCAAAATACTCATCTTAAATTGATTAGATTGTTTGCATGTTGGCCCACATTTCGTTTTAGCTTAGCTTTAAGAGAATTGTTTTTGTGTTTAGTTTGTTTGCTTGGAAGCATTGATGGCGGCAATCATGGATAACTGTCGCATGTTGAGACGATATAACCCCCCCCCCTTAGATTGTTTGCATGTTGGCCCACATTTCGTTTTAGCTTAGCTTTAACAGAATTGTTTTTGTGTTTAGTTTGTTTGCTTGGAAGCATTGATGGCGACAATCATGGATAATTGTCGCATGTTGAGACGATATAGATATGGCAGGGAAATATCACAGGCGATACTCTTTACTTTTTTCATCCTACTCGGCCTTCCAATGGTCACACAGGTTGGTTTTATTCAAGTGTACGATTTGTTAAACTTTCAACCAACAGTGTCACACTTCAATCATCTATAAATTAATTAATCTCACTTTGGGTGGTTTCAAGCACTTTGTGTTAAAGGAACGACGAAGCAGTTATTTTGGACTAACCATTTTGTAGTTTTATGCCAATTGGTTTACGGTATATTGAAGAGACTAAATACGCGGGAGAAATGTAGCATGCCTTTAGCTGCGCCATTGATCTCGTAACGCGTTTTTCACATTACAATGGATTTTATCTGCTTTCTATCGAGGCACCAATAGCCATCACGGAAAATTCGCATTATGTCTCATACTTCATAAAATTCTGTATTGCAATCTTCACCAATTCTATTTATGCACAAAATAGCATATGACTGAAACGTCATTCAGTGTATTAATGTTTACATAAAATGTGGTTTTAAGATTCTATTTGAATAAGGAAATTATGATACAATTTTGCTCGAATTATATATTTCAACGTTTTGCAACAACAGGCTATGTTTCTTAGAGATGTGGTTCCATTTTCAGCAACCTATGATGTTAATGTAAATTTTGTTTCTACCCTTCAGGGAGGTGTTTACATCTTTGAACTGCATAGCTCTTACGGTGTTGCGGGTTGGTGCTGGCTTGTAATGGTTATGTGTCAGTGTGTGGCCGCCTCGTGGTTCTATGGATTCGACAGATATTGGGAGGATTTGGTAAAGATGATTGGCGAGAGAAGAGGGAAGATGTGGATAAAAATATCATGGAAGTTCATCTCACCTTTAACTTGCGGGGTTAGTTGTTTAAAAATTGTGAAGTGCATCTGCCCTAACCAAATTTCCAAGAGAAAGCGGCACGTTGTAGTTTCTGAATCCTGTTTTGTATTTTTCTTTTGTTTTGGCTTACAAATTCTCAATTGATACGATCTGGTTTCGTCAGATTGTTACACAGTCAGCTTGAAGACTTGAATTTTATGACTCTTTTTACCTGTGGTGTGATTCAATTTTTTTGTCAGGCGTTTCTTGAATATTTTTCAGCCGGTTCTGTTACAAAAAGTCCATTGACAGTAACCAGAAATGCCAACCGGTTCGCTGATCTCATAAAATTTCGTGAGACAGTTCTATAGAACCGGTGCGAACCGGCTGAATCCCACCACTGCTTTTTACCCATTGACTTAACAAAGGACCATTTATAATTCTCACACTTTTGTACCTATTACATATTTTAGTTCTACTAACTATATTGATTCTTACTTTTAAATTGTGTTGAATCACTTTGGCTTAACAGTAATGTTTAATATCAGTTCGACGAATATATATACTGCTTACACAAGCTTTCAAAGCAGTGGTTCCCAACGAGAGAAAAAAAACCCCGTGAACGACAAAGGGCAATTTTCAGTTCTCGGACTGTCGCCTGATTGTCGAAAAATACAATAAAAAACAAAAACAAATCCAAGAGAGTTGATAATTTGGTATTTTGCAAACAGACGATGGCAATCTACCTAATGGCAAACATCAAGCGTCCAACTTATGATGACTATACATACCCTGTATGGGCTGAATGTATTGGACATCTCACAAGTCTCAGTTCAATTGCGTTTATACCTGGTTACGCAATCTACAAACTTGTGAAAACTTGGAGAAACGGTGGAAATATTAAACAGGTTTGTACCAGAAGTCCAGGCAAAAAGTTCATGTTACCTTTATCACTTCATACCTGGCCTATAAGATTTGAAATTAATCATAATAATAATAATAATTTTGAAATAAAAGATATGAGTTTTTCTGACATTTTCGTTGCCCCTCTAGGCGTGATTTAAGATATGAACGTGTCGCTATCGTAAAATTCGCCTTAACATGTACTGTTCACATCTGTTTGTTTTTCGTAAAGTATGATTTTCTTGTAATATATATCGCTATCGTTTCACAGTTGTTCCTTGAGGCTAAACGCAAACTAGGAAATATTTGTACCAGCCACTATAAAATATTTCGCCCTACCTAGATCACAAAGCATTTTACCGGAAAATTTTTATAGGGACAAAATTAACATTTTCCTACCCTTGTTATATTCACATGTGAGGTTGTCTGAGTGCCATCATTGTCAGTTTTTTTCCTAGTTTTCGACCAAAATGTTTGTGTGTGTTTGATTTAGTTACTGGCTGCGCAGAAGGTAGACGAAGAACCAACATCCGGGTTACCAACCGCATCTGCACCTGACAACCAAGAAACGCTACTTTGACCTCAATCTGACCTTCAGTTTGATCAACTATACTGGATTACTATTACCTGAATGTTACTCTTTACATAGTTTCTGAGAACGAAAAAAGCTTTAATTTTCAATTAAATGAAAGCACAAAGCTAATTATCATTAGGCCTAGTTTAGCCGTTTGCACTCAAAAAATAAGTATTTGTTCAAATTTGCTTCTGCAGAATTTTTGGACTTTTGCAGAATCGTTAACAAAGATATTTGATGGCAACAATCTTTGATATAATGTGTTGAAATGACTAAATTTTTTTTCCAAGTACCCTCCAAAACTGTTACATCATGGTCTTTTTACATGCGAAAAATGATTTCCGCACTGAACAATACATCGATATTGTAATAAATGTTATCGCAGTCGCAGTTGGCGAAACATCAAGGAAACATATTTCAGCATTGCTTTCGCTGGTTTCACAGGAACATAAATTTGTCAATGAATATATATATGACGCCTTATGTTTTGTCGCATGTTTTTTGTAAGATACGTTAAATATTCTATTGTCAATAATAAAAAGCATGTTATTTTGGCTCCTTGGGACAGAGAAAGCACACAATCTAAATACTCATTTTTAAAGTTGTAATTTTTTTCTCTTTTTTAACACATTGTATTATAGACAGGAGACGACAAAAATTACTTTCGCCGTTTTACTATCGGTCGTCACTATGTTAAGGCGGGGCGGGGCCTCCACATTATAAGAAAAGATATACAAGAAAATATTACAGTCATGTTCTTAAAAAATCACATGAAACTTGGTGAAATGTACTAATTCTCTATTTACGGGGTTTGAATCCAGGCGCTCTCGGTGAAGAATACTATCAAGGTTTTTCTTTGTACGTGGGTCAGGCGCTACTATCAAGGATTTTCTCTGTATGTGGGTATGTGGGTCAGGCGCGACCATTCGGCCAAGATCTTATTAGTGATTTTAAGCAACTCTTGCCTAATACCGCCACCATGTGGAGTTTTCAGTAAATATTGTTGAGTTTGTCTTTGGTGACATGGATTGTATGTGGTGGAAAAAAATAACATAGTTTATGTAGATTTTTTTAAAATGCCTTTCCTTGACTTGACTGCTTTTGACAAGATTTTTTTACGACAATAACGCAGTCCCATTCTTAACGCAGTTTGACTTACGGAGTGTCAAATTTATCAATCAGGAAACACTTGAGTAAAACAGACTACAAAAGCTTCTCATTTATTAAAGTCTAAAATTCTGTACAGTAAGTGATTACGACTATGTTTTTGTGGCATAGATTTAATAACTTGTACCTGCAATCGTCCAGTAATTTCGGCCTTGTTGGTCGGTTTTGTTGCATAAAGATGTCAATAAAAGAGATGGCATCAAGTAATGCCGGTCATTCTTCTTCTAATAATTCCACCCATATGATATTTATGAGTGTTTCAACACAGAACCCACCAAAGATTACCGTTTCAGCACAATCAGACCAATACTTGGAACATACGGTCTGCAAATCAAAGACCAAAGTCGTTATTGGTCCATACAACACTTTTATATGTCTATTCCAACACACATGTTTAGCTGCATGAAAAATGTTGAACTAAGCTTACTATACAATGTTGCATTTATTGCGCGTTGGTGATAAAGGCCAAACAGATTTAAAATCGGATCGGCCTTTTCGAGTAGTTCCGAGTTCGGGCTTACGTTTGAATGACGTAGGATTGATTTAGGCCAGACTTTACTACACACATTTGTATTGTAAGTGTATCTTTGACTTTGGGGCATTTTTAGGGTTTTGTAATGGTTTGTATCAAGTGTTTGGCCGGTACAGGTGGTTCAATGTCTGTTTGAACAGTAAAATATTTTTGGGTCTCACCTTTCCTAACTCCACTAGGTTCTTGAGCATAACAACTAATGTTATGCCGTTTCCCCAAATCAGTCTCCAAAAAATTTGCAGTGTTTCAGGCTTGGGTCCTTGTGGGGCGATAAACTTTCGTTTGTAGCAGACCAAATAGATAAAATGCAATTCTTCGTAATAACCCTGACAAAGTGACAACAATGTTGTACATGGAAGTTTACAACACAAACTGTACCCGATTTTGGTAATGCATTTTATAAATATGATTATAAAACGATCGATGCATCTTCTGTGTAAATAAGTTTTTGCCCAAGTGGCGACACTGTTAAGGTTTTGATTCCAATAGATGGCGCACTAAACCGCAGTGATGTAAACGTGGTTGGCGGAAACTTGGCCGAATGGTCTAGCGTTCCTGACCCATACACAGACAGGCATAAATACCTTCATCGGGATTCGTCTCAGGGAGCGTCCTCGCTTCGAATCCCGCAAAAAACTTTACCGAGTCATCCAGGGCCCCTGACCCATATAGGTAAAGCTCACAACAAATTTGGTTCTGGCTCATTACAACATGATTGGTGAGCGAATATAATGGTATTAATTTATCAACATTAGGTTTAGTGTAGGACAAAGTCAATATTATGATAACAGTTGGCTGAATTAATTATTTCGTTTGTCGTCAAGTAATTATTGATATTTTTGTAAAGCGCCCTAATTGTAATTACAAATCAAAGGGTGACTGGGTTCAACACAAAAATACTGATATAACACGACGACAGTCAAAATTTAAATCGAGTAGGATGGAGCTTTACTGCTCAAGTTGTTGAAACGAAAGTTGTTAAATTCGGCAATTGTGTGTTTAGGTTGGTGGAATAAAAAACGAACATATGTCTCGAGACCTGACAACGATTCCATACACATGTTCTGTGTTTCTTAGGATAAATCTTGGGCCTATGCTCTCACGTCAGGCATTATTAGCCTACGTTCGTACCGACAAAAGAAGTTGATGAAAAGGATTCCATTTGTTCTATAGCACGCGTTACCTGATATGACCGCACATGTCAGCTCAGCCCTTTCTCCAAAAAAACATTGGATAAACATTTAACGTCGACTGGTGTTGGTAAAAAAGTTTCCATATGAAAGAGGTTTGCGAAACAGCAGGTTGTATTAAGTCTGGCTTCTTTGATATCTAAAGCTTTTTAGTGTTTGTATTCCTTTTTTAATATTTGGAATGTATTGAAAGTGTTTAGGAAAGCATGAGTATCACTAGCAAACAAGCGAATCAAGCTATGTTTAATTATTTGTATAGTTGGACTTCTATAAACTGACAGAAGTCAATTATAAAAATTTAGTTATAACACCCGTTTTAAAGTCAGAATTTACTAAAATAAGAATTTATTAGTCTGTGTGACTTTCCGTTGCTGAGTTTGGAACATGCGCACGACAGGTAACTTGTACAGAGGCCGGCACACCAACCTTTAGAAAATCAGACAATAAGACAATAGAACAATAGTTTTTTTCCGCCGACCCTTTGTTCAGATCACGAGGTTTTAAAAAAACGAAACTGTATTGACTTTGTTTGACTACTCGGTATAAGAACGGTAAAAATATTGTAGTTAACTTTGAGAGCTATATATATATTTCCAAATAATAAATCAATCATAGCCCACACGCACATGACCTAAAGCGCTTTCATTTAAGTTTGAGATGCACTGCTGTATCGCTGTTACTATAAACACATGTCAGCAGTGATTGTACTGAGGTAACTTGATACATTCCACCAATCTACTTCTACGCAATAAATCAGAAAGCCCAGTGGCTTATGACAACTAAGTAACTTATAATATGCAATATATGTATATCGGTAAACTCTAATAAGACCATTAAATATTTAATTGACCACTTTCTGACATATACAAAAACATTTCATCGACATGGTTTGGTTTGAGATTAGCTTTAAAGTACTGTCGCTCTGTGACAGAATACAAAGCGACATAACTACATTGAAGAGTCACCAAGCCAAATAACTGTATTATGGAGTGCAAAATATTGGATAGCATAATTGGTGGACAGCTATAGTTTTTTTTTTGAGATCGCCATGATAAAGTTAAAATGGTTCAAAAGATTAAAATATTAAGGAAGTGTGGGCTATAAACTTCACTGTTTTCCCCAAAACGCTCACAATTCAATTTGCCAGCACCGGGTTAAAGCAAAGAACTTAACTATAAGATTTTCATGTAAGTCCCAATTCAAATCATTCTTCAAAATATCATACGGTTAACTTTGTTGTTAAAATATTTTTTTCGGGTTTATGGATATTACAATCTGGTAGTGAGCCCCGGTCGTTGTAAACGGGTTACAAGTTATAGCAGTCGGGTCATTAAATGATCCTGCAGATTGAGATGTTTGACTTCGTATGGGATATTGACATAGGGTATTTACTTACCAGCAAAACTTCGGTTTCGCTGCAATTTATGGTGTAGACACTTTGCGACCTCGGTTTTAAAAATGGCCTTACATCCGCCTTCACTGAATTTGTGTCACGGGTTAAAAGTACCATAATATACTCCGGTGAAGTTTAACTACGAAAAGGCTCGGAATAAATCCAATTATAACGACTCAATGTAATTAAAAACATGTTGTAGATCATTTTGCAGTAATAAATGATTGTTTGTTGTTATTTGCATTTTAATACAAATTGTTTTATCATTTTTACTTGGTGTGGATGTAGTTTTGTACTACAGGAGTATGTGTAAACAGGCACTAGTCATGGAAATAATTGCCTTTGGTACATGTAACATACACTTTTGCATTTACCTTCGCCCTTTCGTCATTTTTATACATTTATGCATGTTTACATTTCAGAATTTACTAGCAGAATTTACACTAAAATTCATTGGCTGCTAAAATGAAAGACAAAAGGTTTGGGGTAGCCCTGTTGCTGCTGTTGTTACTGCTAGTTTCGTCTATTAATGGTAAAGTTATTTTATTTTTACTATAAAAACTTATCTCATAAACGGCCTTGATACGGTGTTTGTTGCACATGTCAAATATGAAAATACGAGAAAATGGCTAGACAGGCTTTGGGCAAATACCAAAATTGAACTTTGTTTTTAGGTCAGGTTTACGACATTTGTACATCATCTGCCGTTGATGACGCATCTGGATCTGTAACTTCACCAAACTACCCCAGTAACTATGGTAGCGATTTAAGTTGTTCCATCACAATCTCTGCAGCAGCTGGAAAAGTAAAAGCTTTTTATAAGTTTTAATATAATGAGCCGACCACCATTTTATTTGAATACTACGTTAAAATTCAAGCATCATAAAACAATTAAGTAAATTTTACTTAATAATAAAAATATAACTAAACTTAAAAATAATTATTGTTGCACGTTTTAAACAATCAGCACAAATTTGTGTCCAAGAAGTAAAGGTTTGACAGGATCATAATCGTCCTTTGTGTGCTGATGCTTGAAAACTGAAAATTTGCTGCGTGGGGATGAAATTTTTTTTCGACATTAACGGGAGTGTTACATGAGTTGCTTATTTTTTGATGGGGCATGCTTAATTTTGATGAAAGTTTGGGCATGCTTAATTTTGATGAAATTTTGAAACATCATTTTTGTACTGTTACTTGAAAAAAAATTTGAAAGGTGATCAACATCGATTTTACGAACATGAACTTGGAATCACATGTTAGCTGCTCACACGATAACCTGAAAGTCTACGATGGAGACGTGCTGGTATGATTTTGTTCCAATGTGTTTGTTGAATTATGTCACATTTTATTTTTCCTTAACATGAGTTAATTATAGGGATTCGTATTTTGAAGAAGCACGAATAAGTAAAGTCAAGTATATTCCACTTTGCTGGCAATTGGTTTAATTTTTTAAGTCAAGTGTTATAAATATTTACACTTTTAAATATGTGTGTTGGTAAATTTGTCTTATTTGGTTTCAATACAGTACAGCAGCAGGGCATTTTGTGGGACAGAGGTACCAAGAGATTTTGTAGCCCACAATCCGACAGTGAGACTGGAATTCACTACAGATTTGACTGTTGTGGCTACTGGCTTTCGTGTTGCGTGGACAACATCGGGCAAGTTCAAATTATTTGGTATTTAGGCAATTAACGTCCAGACAAAACTTTTCATGTAGTGCTCATGGAGAATTAGGTCATAAAGCAAAATAATTAGGGTTAAAGTTCAACACAAGTTTGAGTAAAATTCCACTTTGGGGAATGTCCCGTTAACCTATCGACCCAACTAATTTATTTTCTTGAAATAAACCATTTTCAGACAAAATGTTTTTCCATCACATATTTAAACACATTAAATATGTGGAGACCTGTCTGAAAAGTCTGATTTTTCCCCAAAAATTTAACGTTGTCGCAAATCGAAGTAAAACTACAGCGGCATACTCCTTTGTCAAACCGAAATACTCAACATGTACGCTGTTTAGATGGCTGTGCTTCAGATTCGTTTACATGTTGGAATGGAGACTGCATACCTTTGAGTCAAAAATGTGACAACACAAGACAGTGTTCTGACGACAGTGACGAGATTGAATGTTGTAAGACGATACGTTTATAATTAGCTTGATGACATTTATGTCTTTTGTAAGCTAAATTCTACCACAAAATTTAAATCAAGTCTTTTTGTTGCATTGCATTTCTCGATTTACATTGTCATATAGTTACTTGTCCGATAACATGTTACACACATGAGGTAAGAGTTTAAACTTTTTTGTTTAGCACAAACTGTTTCTTCTAACGGAGTATGCGGTAAAGTTGCCACTGCTCCGGAATTTCTTTGGGCAAGTATATTTTACTGCATGGTAATAGACTTTACAATATTTTAACGTCCATGGGCTCCAATATTTTTGGTTTAATTTCAAGTTGTTGCCGGATACGTATAGTTTTGTTAGCCATATATTTTTGGGATATGTTTGCCTTTCAATTGGTTTAACTGCTGGTTATTTTTTGCACTTTATTGCACTCTTTTTTTGCTTTTTTTGCCTGATGTATGTTGTAAAAAAGTAACTTACATTTTGAAACTAAATTGAATCTGTCTATTTTCCAAACCAATTTTCTTAGGATCTTCGCATTGTTGGTGGTAACGACGCCAGTGACGGATCCTGGCCGTGGCAAGTTCGGTTAGACATCGGTTCGTCGCTTTGCGGAGGTTCAATTATAAACAGCAACTGGGTGGTAACAGCAGCTCACTGTACAGATAATACTTTGTAAGTACCAGTCAATGATTTTGCACATAGATATAACACTCTTTTTTAATCATCTGCTTACATATGTAACCGTCTAAATTCAGATTATTCCATTATAAAACTATTCATACGTGGCTATTAATATGTCAATTTTGTGGCAAAAACCTTCAGTAATCATTTTTTGTACACAAAGCCCCATTGTAATCTCAGATTAAATGGTTTAAAACTGTACACTTTTACTTAAAGTATGTTTATTTGCACATAGAAGTGATACTACGTTTGTAGTACAATGGTTTCAAAAGAAAGTTTTGCAACGGCCTGGTTGTTTTATGCGCTCGGAAACTTACATGCTTTCCTTGCTATGGTCAAAAATAGTTTTGGTAGATAAGTTAGTAGATAAATTGATCATAGTAGGTAAATTAATTTCATATTTCTTTCCAATACTCTGCAGAGCATCATCGATCACTGTCAAGGCCGGCATTATTACTGCTAACCAGGTATCTGGTTTTCAGAGTGTGGGTGTAACACAAATCATAAACCATCCAAGCTATAATACGTGAGTTCTCATATTAATCTAGTTAATGCAGTGCTTGCACAGAAGTCATCCAGAACCACGTGCACTCAATATATACGATTTCAGTATTTAACCGTAATTTTTTGACTTGAAAAGGTAAAATATACTGATTCTTTCTAACAAATTAAAATAATTTATAGCCTTTTCATACTTTCTATACAAACAGTGCGACGGCGCCCCCCCCCCCACTTTTGCAACTTGCCACCTCGCTTACATTTTCAACTTCGGTGAGGCCCATCTGCTTACCTGATGACTCAGCCACCTATCAAATACCAGCAGGAACAACCTGCATAACAAGCGGATTCGGAGATCTAGGTTTGATTTTTTTAGCGGGAATGTAATCCTTTAACACCAGAGATTATTCAAAATTAAACTGAACAAACAGTTTTAAAATTAAATTTGAGATAAAGATAAAGCTTATGGTTGGACCAAAAACCAAACTGGTAACTTGTCATACATTCTACAGAAACTGATTACGGTTTGGCAACCACGCTGCAACAGGTTCGGGTACCGATTGTTGATCAAACGCAGTGCTCGAACGCGTACGGCAACATATTGGACACCCACGTGTGTGCTGGAGATTTTACCAACGGGGGTGTTGATTCTTGTCAGGTGATCATGAATAGCGCCTATAAACTAACACATTAAAATTAAGGTTGAAAAAAAGGGCGAAAATTTGTAACTCACAAGTTTCTGTTTTATTTTTTTGCGCTTGTTCCCAGAAAGGTTAGCAGATGTAAGGCAATGCAACTATAGTTTTTTTTTGAATATACTGAAATTATTAATCGATTTTATGTTTTAAATTGTATTGTTTAAATGGATGGTGTACTGAGAAACGCGTAGACCTCACAAATATAGAAAAGCGATTTTGCAATAATACACATACAGCTGTACTTTTGTGGGGAAAAGCTACTTAAGAAACAATCAGCTTGTTGTGGTTTTTATGTCAATATTTTTTTGGCAAACTTACATACTTTAAAATTTATTTTTTAGGTAAATTCAACTCAAAAATGCACATAAAATATGTAAACAGTTACTTATTTATAACAGGGAGACTCTGGTGGCCCGCTGGTTTGTTACATCAACGAAGTCCAATGGTTTCTAATCGGAGTAACATCTAGAGGTACTGGTTGCGCACAGCCTGAATTTCCTGGAGTCTACACACGTGTATCCAAGTTTGCGGAATGGATCACACAAAGTACGCAACGAAGTCAATAAGTTTCGTTGTATAAACATTTTTTACCGGACACAAACTTTACACTTATCCCACACCAGGACGTGAAATATGATAGTCATAATTTAATGTAAGAAATCAATCGAGTGTTAATTTCCTTCTCTTTTTGCAAAAGAATTAAAAGCACCTTGCGTATATTAGGAAGCGCCAATCAGGCATTTCTAAACATTTATGTGAGCCATCCAGTTAAAGTTTTTAAAGTGTGTCAAAAAAAGAACTTAATCAGGCATTTGTCAAAACTTCACAAAACCTTTTGCAGATGCTGGTACAACCACAGATCCAAGTGTTTCAAATGATGGTAAGTCTTAAATGTTCCTACAATAAACGACATATGTTCATTTGTGCAAACTGTCTTTAAAAGAATTTCGTTTTAAAATAGCAGCTAAAACCTTAACTGGTGTTTGTAATTATCAGCTTAAATGCAGCTGGTTTTGAGCGGGTGTATACGTTTTCTTGTGTTACAGAATGTGGCAGCAATGTGGTTTTGACAGCGACAAGCGGCAGTGTTACTTCACCCGGTTACCCATCACTATATGCCCCATCCCTTTCATGTGTGTGGACGATTGAAACCACTGCCGACAAGGTTTGTGTAAAGACGTTGCACAAGGTTTCGACAAAAAAATTGTTATATCAAACCTTTTTTTCGCCAGGTTATAGAAGTGGAATTTGTGGTACTAGATATCGAAAACCATGCCACCTGTACTTTCGATAAACTTAAAGTCTTTGATGGAGCTGAGCAAGTAAGTTTTATGGAAAACCAGTAATTACACATACTTTCATGATCATAAGTTTTTCTGCAAACATAATGGACACCATTTAATGCTTTACTTGCAAACAAAATTACAGTCGGTGCACATCAGTAAGAATCTGTTGAGAAGAATTTTAATGAGTTTAGAAATCAACTAAAACTGGCAAATCTGTGTGTTGATATAACACTATTTCCTATATTATGTTAACTCATCATTATTATGGGGGACAATGGCCCTGATTTAAAACTTTATTAACGTCACGCATTATCATCTAGGCCAATGGTTCTCAACCAGGGCCCATGCCTATTTTGAGTTTTTTGCGATTACGGATTTTTGTTTTGTTTATTCTATTCGACCTGTTTAAAGTCCAAATTAGTACCGAATTTCAACACGAGATTGCCATTTACATTTTTTAAGGGGGCCACAGGTCCTGTAGGGTTACTTGAAGAGGGCCACGAGGTCCAAAACTTACTTTTAGGGGGACATGGCCCATGAAAGGTTGAGAACCACTGATCTAGGCAAATTACTCATTTGCAATCATGCGTCTTAACTGTTGTTCTTCTTTTTTAGTACACAGGAGTGGATTTTTGCGGAACAAATGAGCCAAAAAAGTTTGCGGCTTTATCAACTTCGGTTAGAATCGAATTTGTCTCCGACAACACATTAAGCGGAGCTGGATTTCTTATTCGTTGGCAGTCCATAGGTATTATTTTCTGCTAATAACGCTGAATGTTAGAAAAATAACCAGAATGTGAATTTTAGAATTATTTTTTTCTTTTACTAACTTACTTTTTACTATGTTTCAAAATGTTGTCGACTACCAGCAAAACATTTTTGTAAATGTTATTCGGTCTTATTGCTGTGTTAAAATATAAGTAATAGTAAATGTAATGATTGTTTCGCACATTTAGAAGTAGTACAAAACCGCTAAAATCACATTGGTTATCTTATTGTTGACAAACACTAGGAAATTTTCTCTAATTTTGCAAGTTGTACTTTCCTTAAAAATTTGTCGACAATTAGTGTTTCGCACTTGTACACACTAGTGGTTGCTAAATAAGCGTGTGTGCTTGCAGATCGTTGTGATTCGTCTCAATTTGCATGCTGGAGTGGAGAATGTATCTCTGCCACCAATCGTTGCGATGGCATACGGCATTGTACGGACGATAGCGACGAAATAACCTGTGGTAGGTTTTACATTATTTCCGTTTACGATTCGTGTTACAACTTTTATTTTTTGCTCTGTCTTGCAGTCCAAACTCCAGCAAATGACGATGAATGTGGAAAAGTTTTGACCGCTCCAGGCTTTACATGGGTAAATTTATTTTCTTTTAAAATTCCAAATGTTTTATTCTTTTTAAAATTGGAACGTATTTACGACATCACCTAGGCGGTAGCATTCACATTTGTTTCAATCAACGTGTGTGATACGTAAAATTTTTGTGAGTTGTTTCCAATTCTTTATTATAGTATAATTAATTATTGTCTATAAAAAACAATGTCTGTTGATATCATCGTTTTGGTCTCGCCTTTTGTACTAGCTATCACATTTCAAGACATAAATGTTCGAAAATGCGAGTAACTGCACTTGTCTGCTGGCAACTGGTATTGAAACTTAATTAGTAAAACTATAAACCAAAAAAAAAAATTTTAAAACTTTGGAAAATGTAGATAGGTACAAGGTCGGTTAAAGAGCAAGTAACTAAGTTGGAAAAAATATACATAGTAATTTTAGTTACAAATACCTCACCGAAACACCCAGTACGTCAAGAGGCCTCTTCTCTTATCACTTGTGTTCTTTGCTCTACAAGTCGTTTTTGATACACTTTTGTTTTTTGTGATTTATATTTGCTTTACCGAATGGGCAATCTTCCCTCTTTTCTTCATATTTGCGACAGCAACAGAATTGTTGGTGGCAACATAGTTGAAGTGGGGTAATGGCCATGAATGTCAAAGTATTTTTTCTCCTACTATCTAGGCGTTAATGCACTTTGCACCACAAATCGTTTTTGATAAAGTTTTGTTTTGTGTGATTTTTATTTTATCTGCATTTTCGCGACAGAATCACAGAATCGTTGGTGGCAACGAGGCAGTACAGGGGTCCTGGCCATGGCAAGCGGCACTTCTATCGCTCAGTGGAACAGAGCCTTTTTGTGGAGGTTCTCTCATATTTAGAGATTGGGTTTTAACTGCTGCCCATTGTGCCGAAGACCGAACTACCACTTCCTTGTGAGTAATTGGCAGTAAACACAACACATTTTACTTCGCAGCTTCATCAACCGTGGTTAAAATCGAATTCGAAATTGGCAGCAAAATCCAAGACATTTTACTGCGCAGACATATAAGGGTGAAATTATTTTTTATAAATTTCAAAACTTGTTTTCGGAAAACATCGGCTGGTGACTTATAAACTACTTCGATGTTAAGGTTTTACAACGATCCCAAATACAACAAAAACCTAAATGAGGGCTTATGTGTAGCAAAAAATGCGTGCGCAAACGCTTCCGACATTGTCAAAACGATTGCAAACTAGTAAAACATATTTGTTCTCACTCAATTATAAAAGCTTGCGTTTTCTAATTGGCCCCCCCCCCTTCGGTTCTGCTGCAATAACGGGCTGTCAGTACCCAAATTAACTTGTAATAAAAGAGTAAAACGATAAAAGGGCAAGCAGCGCAGATATACAGTCTCGACACAACCACCGCTCAACACCAACTCCAACTCCAACTTCCGGCTTCTCAGCCGCGTGGGGTCACGTCCCCTCTACAATTCGTTACAGCGAACACGACATAGAAATATGTTATGACGTCATAAATAGGTGACAAAATAAAAACGTAACACACTTCCCCCGCTACATGTTGTTGTGCCCCCTGGTACAACGCTAAGCAACAAACAGTATAATGCATGAAGGTAAACCCATGACACTGATAACAAGAAATTTTGTGTCCGAATGAACTGACATAAACGTTTGATACAGGTGTAAACATAAAGTGAAAAATAGTGAAAGCAACTTAAGTGCATAGTAAACAAACAAAGAAAGAGTGTAAGGCAATAAACAAGAAACAATATGTACTAATTTTATATTAAATAACGAATTGAAACAAAACAAGCGTGAGAGAAACAAAACAAATGTGCAACAAAACAAAACAACTTTTTTCATGAAGTGAAACATATTATTGGAAACACATCAGAATGTAATCTGTAACAAATACAAGATTGGACAGAACAAGTGAAAATACAACGTTCCCGCTAATACTAAGCAATAACACACAACAAAACATTGAGCATCGTATGTGTCAAGTATAGCAGCACACATGTACGGCGCTCAAATCAATACACGAATCATTTGTTCTTTGGCTGCGTATCTAATCGGGGGCTGGGTAAAATCGTAGCTGTCGTGTCTGACGACTCGGTCGTTATTTATATGTCTGCCGTGCCCTGTAACGCCCAGGGTGTTGTAAAATAGGAGTCGATTGTCCTGTACCTTTTTCAATTACTTTTTCGAGTGCGTCGCTTTCTTGCTTCTGATGCAATGCCTTCTGGGGAACCCAAAGTTCGCTAAGCCGCTTTTGTTGTTCATTATTTCCCAAACACGGTTTGTTTTCAACTCTTGTGTCTGTCACATACTCGGCTGCTGCAATATCGTCAAAACACGCTTTCATGCTCTTCTCGATCACTTGCGTTGATTCGGAAAGCGTAACGTCAGAGTGTAGCGGGCACGGAACTGATAGTTCGGCTTTTAGACGAATAACAATTGGTTCATTTCCGGACAGCGTCATCAACTTGTAGTTTACCACACAATTTTGGTTCTGTAGAAAATCCATGCCTAGTATGCACTCCTCTTTCCCGTTGCTGTTAATCCTATGCGTTAGTGTATCTTGACGCTTTACCTCGGGCTCCTGACAGTGATAAGGGAACGGTATCGTTTGTTGGGCACTTCTTTGCAAGTTCCAATCCTGTATACGTGGTCTTCTTTGACTGCAATTTCTCACAAAATGACCCTCGCCATTACAGTTATAGCACCGACGAGAGAGAGAGAGTTATAGCACCGACTCTCATTTCGCATATCGTTTATTTCAAATCGCAGTTGTTTGATTGCCTCAGCCAAGTGTTTTAACTGATCGGTGACTGGGTCAACTTCAGGCTTCAGCTGGGCAACATCGAAGTCCCGCGTCTTTTCGCTGTTCACAATAAAATCGTCCGCGTTGATTACTCGACGCAACGCTTCTCTGAAGCTTGGTTCTTCCTTCGAGCAATTTTCTCGCCCTACGGCCAGTAAGCAAAGAAGTGTACAGCATTGCATTCCTTAGTTTGTTGTCCTCTGGAAATGCTTGGTTTCCAAGCGCCACAAGAGCCGACACAAAATCTCGGTTGGTTTCATCCACTGTTTGTGTGCGTCTCGCCAGCCTTAGCCTTGCCCTAATCTTCGTATAATTGCATGCGGCAACGACAGTGGCTCGTTTCTTTAACTCCTCATAAGCCACAACATACAGGTTTTCATTTTCAGTTTCTAGAATGTCAAACCTGAGAGCAAATGGTAGTGCCAACAAAAATACACGTCGTTTTGCAGCTTCGTTTACCTCAACGCTTTCACAAAAAGATTCGAAGTTGTTTATAAAAGTTCTAATATCACTTCCTGTATCGAACTTGGGAGGATGTGAAAAGAAATTCATCTTTCTGACAACAGCAAATTTTCTGTTACGCCTTTTTTCGGTTCTGTTGCAATAAGGGGCTGTCAGTAGCCAAATTAACTTGTAATAAAAGAGTAAAACGATAAAAAGGCAAGCAGCGCAGATATACAGTCTCGACACAACCACCGCTCAACACCAACTCCAACTCCAACTTCCGGCTTCTCAGCCGCGTGGGGCCACGTCCCCTCTACAATTCGTTGCAGCGAACACGACATAGAAATATGTTATGACGTCATAAATAGGTGACAAAATAAAAACGTAACAATTGCAATGTAAAACGAAAAAAAAAATATGAAGAATTGTATGCCTACTAACTATGAAAAATCTTTAAAGCTTCAGTACCACCGTCGACATAAAAGTGGAAGTGGGCAAACACACTCTTGTCGGCTCTGCCATGCAATCATCCGATGTTTCTTTTGTCTGTTTACACCCATCATACGTGAGGTAAGTTCACTGGATAATATTACGAAAGGTTACAGACCAAGGCCTAAACCAAACGCAAATGTTTAAACTAAAGAATATCTTTAAATTTTTTTTAGTTCATTTTTAGCGGTTATATTTTGAAATTCGATTTATAACACCCGCAAAGCTGATAAAAATAGGTATAAAATTTCAAAAAGTTGCTAAAAGCGTTAACCTCATTATTGTGTGCTGGAATATAAAGATCGTATTTTGGTGTTACTCGATATTTTTCTGGATAATAGTGCGATAGAGACTATAGGTTTAGAACTAAACTTGGTGACCATTTTTCGATGCAGGACAACTACTGGTTTTGACATCGCGCTACTCAGATTACAAACTTCCATTGTATATGACGACTTTGTTCGCCCTGTCTGTATTCCTACCCCAAATCATGTGGTAGATTCTGCAAATATGGCGATAGCGACAGGATGGGGTACTTTGCGTAAGTCCATGCCATATACTCCTAGATTTAATACTTAAACTTTTCAACCAAGCAATCTTAAAATATGAGTTTATAGTAAAAACACATAGCCTATGTAAACTTAGTTGCAATAAAAAACAAAACAAAATCCGATCACATTTTTTGAAATACGTTTGATATATGTTTTTAACGTCCACGTTATTTAGTTGTTTAAAATGTACCAATGTTCTCTGCAGATTCAGGTGGAGATGCACCATCTTCACTTTATCAAGTACGCCTTCCGATCGTTGATGTATCTACCTGCAACACAGCTTACACTTCGTTTGACATAACCTCCTCCCAAGTGTGTGCTGGGGATACAGTGAACGGGGGCGTGGACACTTGCCAGGTATACGAAATCATTATACTTACTTCCACTTAACAAATGTCGAAGTAAGGACATCCAAGTACCAAAAAACGCCGCGATAAAGTTCATATCTTCACAAGATAAAACGCATAGATCGAACTAATTTGTTTTTAGAATACCTGAACTTTAAGAGCAATACGTTTCATTTGATGGACTTCAAAATATAGGTGAATTCATTTCGCTTGGTAAAACAACACATAGCGACACAACTACACTGAACAATCCCAAAGCTGGAAATTTCTGGGTGACCCTCAAGGCCTAAACCGCCATAGGTCGTACAATATTGGAGGGTGTAATTGGTGGATCATGACTAAGCGCGCTGCAGCTACACCGCATTATGAAGCGTGAAGTTACAAAGGCGTTGTCTAACTTGTTGCCTTACAAAAGCGTTCCAGTTACATCCACTGCTTGAGCTTTTTATTCAACACTCAACATGCATAATTGCCAGACATAAAAAATAGGAAGTTTTATGTTATTATATCACAGTTTTGGCACGTTCAACAATAATGTTTTCTTGGTGCATCACAGGGAGACTCTGGTGGTCCACTCGTATCTTTAGCCGACGAGACTTCATGGTATGTGGTGGGAATCACCTCATTCGGTTCAGGGTGCGCCGATTCCTCTTTTCCTGGTGTCTACACAAGAGTATCCTCCTATAAATCCTGGATAGATGGTGAGACTGTACTTTTGATGTAAAGTTCATGACATCTTGCAGGCATGATTTTGTAGGTTCAGACAGTTCTGCAAGCGAATGTAAACAAAATATTTGGTAAAATCAGTTTCTATTAAATTTTTCTAAAAATGTAATGGGTATTGTTCGTCTAAACTTTTTTGTAATATGAAACCATTTTTACAATAATTTAATAGTCCTACACAAAAAGTATAAAATTCAAACTTTAAAGGCAGAAAGAATAATGTAGAAAGAATTTCAATGTTGTCGAACGTAATAAAGAGAGATTTTTTTTGAAAAAAAAACATGTCCAAACAAGGTATTATAAAAAAGGTTAATTATTTTTTAATAAGATATTGTTTTTGTTTTTAGAAACAATTGAATCCAGCAGTGGTCGACAGAGGTCTGGATATTACGCTATGATGTGTTCTCTATTCTTGACCTTGGTTCTGGTGATCCAAAGATTTTAACGTGCACAGAAAGACTTTTTATTTCATGTGTCTTGGTTCTTGCCGTTTATGAAAGAGTCATTTAATTTAAGTGATTATTGCACTACAATAGTTAAAATATGCATAGATACCACGCTTTACAAGCGTAAGCCTAAAGTATGATTAGATTGATTTCGGTTTTAATCGTTTTTCGATTTGCGACTTTTTAATAAGTCTATTCTTAAGATGCACTTAGTTTGTGGCTTTTTAACCTGGCCGACAACTTATATCAATTGATTTACATGAAAATGGTGTAAAATGAGGCCAGGGTTATCAACGCTAATGTATGTCATATTATGTACAAAGTATAGTATTTAATGTGCGTAGAAGTTTTTTTTTAAAGTAAAAGAGTAAATTTAAACTATGATTTGTTTCCCTAAAATTTACCAATTGTTTATCAGTTGTTTATTGGTGCTTATTAGTTATTACAATATATAGTTTTTTCACTGAAATAAAACTTGTTTTTACTCTCTGTAACATACTGTCTTCTTTTGTTTTCCAGCAACATATTAATATAGAAAATATTCTTGTCATTTTTTATTTTTTATTATAGTTTTGATCATGTCACATTTCACCAATTTTTTGGCCAAGATAATCCAATTTTTACGAGAGTAGGTACTTTTTAAGCAACTGTTTCTCCTAAAAACAAAATAGACTGTTCAAGAGCTCTTAATAAAATAAATATGTGGATAGTGTCAGTTCGGAAAAGTGTCAACCCGTTTAAAAAACTAATTTTTGTTTTTAAAAAAATTCCCTTGGTTGTCTCTTTCCATTAAATAAGTTTTATTACATTGAAGAATATTACACACTGAACAAATCGCTAAAGTATGATTTTAAGTAAAATTTTGAACCTGAAATTTGCAACAGAAAGAAGTGCTTTATATAACTGCCTTTGGGGCAAAAATCAAGCGCCAAACTAAACACTTTCATTAAATGGCGAGGAAATATGCGTGTGCATGAATATAATACAAACAAACATGAAATCGCTAAATGAAAATGCTCACAAGTACAGTATAATTTGAATACATTTTTTTAACTGAGATTTGCAACACAAACAAATACACAATGGTAAATATCAGGAGATATTTCAGGAAAAATTAACCCATCAACACAGTTAAAGATAAAAATCTGTCTATTTGTGTATTTGCTGTAAACTAACACAGCTTTACGCATGATTAAAGCCGAAATACAAAGCAATCAAAATATTAGAAATTATCTGAAAATAACTGCAGCCAATGCATGGGGATCCTGAAGTCGTTTTACCAGCACTTGACCCATCAGTGGTAGACATAGAAGTACTTGGCGACGACGTACTGCTTGGAACGTTTGCAGTGGGAGGCTCGGTAGATAATTGTACATTAGAACTTGTGAAAGTTGAAGTATTTGTCGGAAGTATGGTGGAGGGAGTAGCCGTTGCTTGACCTGAAACTGGAGTAATGGTGCCTGTTGACCCTGTCGAAGTAACTCCAGAAAAAAATGTTGAAACATTTAAAAAGTGAATGTTTAGTCTGTTTCACAAAAACATGAACAAAGCATCAATCCTTTCTTTAAATCAACAGAAATATACATTTCGACTTGAATAAACAGGGGTCATCAGTTTCTGTAAAAACAAACATGTAGTAGCCAAAACTGTCAAAATAAATTGTAAAAAGTGGATAAAAAAGAAAAAAAGTGAATGATAAAGTCTTTTGGACCTGCACAGCACAAAAGCGACTAGCGACTGACAACAAGCGAAACGAGAAAAATGAGACGTAACGTAATTGATAAGCAATGATAAAACGCGGAGGGAAGTGATAAACCCAAAGGCGTAAAAAAACTAAAACAAGACAAATCTTTTGGAAATTTATGAGGATATATGGCGTAGTAAGGTAATTGCTGATTGTTTGTTCCACGCCTCTTATTTTAGTTTTGTTTTTCCACGCCTTTGGGTTGATCACTTCCCTCCACGTTTTATCATGCCTCATCAGTTACGTCTTTGTCTCGTGCCGCTTGTTGTCTCTAGTCGTTTTTTGCCCCTGTGCTTGCCAGGTGTTTATTTTAGTTTTAGTTTTTTTAAAGATTTGTTTCGTATTTTACTTTTTACAACTTTATTTAAACAGTTTAGGCTACTACATGTTTGGTTTTTCAGAAACTGATGATGCCTGTTTATTCAAGGCGAAAAATAACATACGTTTCTTTTGATTTAAAGAAGAAATTTATCCCCCCCCCCCCCCCCCCCCCCCCCCCCCCCCCCCCCCCCCCCCCCCCCCCCCCCCCCCCCCCCCCCCCCCCCCCCCCTTTCCCTGTTTTTGTGAAACAGTCTAAATCTAAATATTCAACTGATCCGAAGCAACAATTTTTATTTTTATTTTTGATTGTCTGCGGGAGATTCCTTAAATAACAAAAGTGTTTCAGCTATTTGTAAAGTGATGTTCATATTGAAAAAAATTAATGGTGGTAAAATAATAAAATAGTTTTTTCCAAGAAAGACGGACATTTTGGAGCATAAGTTTATGAAACACTTTGACAGTTTAAACAAAGTTTTGTCCATAGTTTAACTTGCAACAATACATTTACAAAAAAACTCAAATCTTTCAGCAAGCACTCTCAGCAATAAAATGACTGCCATTTTTATGTATTTACGTGGCGACGCACAAGCGTAGCCGAACAGCTACATATAACGTTCATCAAAGTCCATAGAAAACACAAATTGTCTAACCCATTGTAACACGATAAAGCCCATGCTAAAAATAAATAAAACACTAATGTAATTATTGTTTTTACAGTTTATTACTTTTATAGGATTAGTTTCCGACACCACAATATCATATATTTCTTGAATATTTACAGAATATTCTTA